>JAMYHX010000612.1:0-21601 GCA_025529335.1 Rhizopus sp. PT2906
TATTGTAGCGTTGAGTCACATGTTGGTCTCCCTTTACTTAATTGTACAATATATCATACTTCATCCCAGGTAAATAGACTGCTTTAGATAAGGAAGCCACTCTCACTTGGTTGTCACAGATCTGGGCTTATCTTTTCGCCGCAAATCAATGCGCCACTAGATAAAATTCCTTATGAGCACTCGGCAACATCCCATCCAAGTTCAGGTATCATATACTACTTTGGAGGAAGAAACTGTGATAGTAAGGACTATACTACTGTTGCTAGTCTCCGATGGGGCTTATATTTGATACCAAAAAAATGATGGGGTCAAAACAATTACACTACCTCCGCTGGAAGTCAATTTCTTTCGAATAGACATGGATTGACAACTATACTTGATATATGCAGATCTAATATGTTACTACGTGATAATAACTTAAATGTAGCTCCTGATTTTTAGCACATCATCATGATTCAGAAGATAAAAAGAGCATCAAAAAGAAGGACATAAGCTGAATCTAAATAGTGCTTTCTAATTTTATGTATACTCTGAACCTCAATAATAGCAAATGGACGCAAGTCAACATAGGGACTGGCATCAATGATCTTGTAAGGTCTTATCACTCAGGTACCTCTATCTTTCAGTAACATATGTTAAACATACTTCAAACATCCGGTAAATTGAGAGTGGAAGCACAGTACCCTCAAAAAAAGGGGGTTATTTTCAAGTCATATTTTTATAGTTTATAATAAATATAGATTAACCGCGAAACTATTTTCATGTAAAAGAGCATGAAAACAGTATTGTAGAGTTAATCCTTTATGTCTTGTTTCGTTCAGGAAAAGTTAAAACCGATATTGTTTCAGCAAACTTGCATATTCGAAACGTATATTTTTATGTGATGAAGAAGAAAAAAAGGGGAATCAAATGAAGCATATATTTATATGCTTGGAAAAAAATTTTTTTTTTTTTCAGTGACTCACTTTTATTAATTGAAAGTAAGGATTCCTGGGTGGTGGATACGGACCTTTGATGATGAATCGAATTATCTTTTTTAAAACTCGAATAGACTTCTTCTTTTTTCTATTTAAAGTGAACCAAGGATGATTTGATAACCGATTGAGTGATATTCTTGATTCTACAGGTGAAAGCATTTGCTGAATAAGGTTTTTTGCTTCTATATAATACACGCCCCCCCCCCTCTTTTTAGTTTCAAGAGATACAATATATTATGAAGTTTCTTACCAGGTGATAATGAATTAGGCATTGGATATCTGAATTGAAGCATTCTTTCAAACAGTGCTCTATCTCCCATTGAATCCGAATTAAAAGGATATCTTCCTACCAATAGCCTGTACAATGTGATACCCAATGACCAAACATCGACAGAGTCTGCATGATACTCATGATGAAGATATAATTCAGGTGCAATATATTGTAAATTTCCACCAAATTCTATAAAATCTTCACTTGATCCATTGTTCATTATGAGTCTGATTCCTTCCAATTTTTGATCATCATTAAAAAACAACTGCATAATCTTTGGTCTTTCGAGGAATTTACTGTCGTTGGCTGATTGAATCCATTTTGAGAATATATTCTTACATTTGACTTCACTCATCCTCTCCTCTATCACAGGTTCTGCTTGGTTCAATAAGAATGGCCAATCGCATATGGGAACAAACTTTATTCTATTCATCTTTTGCTTGACAGTGGCATCTTTCTTTTCTATCAAATGAGTTTGAAAAAGAAGAGAAAAAGAAGAGAAAAAGAAGAGAAAAAGAAGAAAAATGAAAATGAAAATAAAAAACAGTTTATATTTATGAGGCTTAAATGACGTTATACATCCAAATCGTACGTTTTTCCTGTCTTTATTACATAATTGAATGTAAAAGAATAGAGAAAAACGGTTGTACTACTCTCCCCCCCCCTTTGTCTAGAACTTTTTTAATTAATTCTATAAGCGATTATGTGGCATAGTCTGTGTAGTTGAAGGATAATTTAATGAGAGAAAATAAGCTTTTGTTTCATATCCTGTAGTACACACGACTTGTTTATATTTGACAGAATATGCTTATCATTGATTGATAATCCATATGACCTAATCTACACGCATACTTTTTTTTTTTTGATCAATTGCTTTCATTCAGCTAAAGAAATTAGGGTCACGAAAAAAGATTGAGCCACTTGAAAAATACTCGGAAACAGGACAACAAGTGAAAAGGTTGAGGAGTTGGGAGATAGCTGGATCAAAGTCGGTAGGCCATTAGGTTGGTAATGATTAACTATAAAAGGCTTGAAAGGAGTGGTTTGACTGGCAGGTATAATAGCGAAAATAGCATAACTAGTTTTTTAAAATCGGTGTAAACCTTGGTAGTATGAAGTTGTATAGTGACAACGTAGGTAGTCCCCCAAGGAAGCGCCCATAGTATTAGCCTTCTCGTGGATTTCCTCGTGCGCGTAGTGTTCAACTTTGTGGGCCTTTTTTTTTAAGTTTAGGTTGGCGACTCGAGGTTTTTCACTGCCTGAATGCCTTTTTGATCATGGGTGGCAAATCTTACAGTACACAACTAAAAATGAATGAATTTCATTCCAACTTTATTTCTTTGGCTGTATTATTGCTATACTCACGTAGAATTCTATTTTTCATAAAGTAATAATGTGTAGATATTGTTGTTTACGTCTCTCCTCTATTTCCTTATCAGTTGCTTAATCCGCTTCTCTCTCTTTCTCTCTCTTTCTGTCTGTTTGTCTTTTTTTACCTTGATAAACCAGTGTTCACTGCCCCTTATTTGCCTTGTTTTGACCTGTTTGTCAAAGTGGATAACATCAGCTTGTTAGAAGTAAGCAAGCCTTATTTATTTTTTCGACAAAGGGCATTATGACCTTTTTCAGTTACACACAACAATCCAATAGAAAATGTGTTATTAATGACTTTTTTGTTATGAACCCCTTTTGTGTTACACCTTTTGCATTTCTAAACTATAGTCACTTCAGAAAATAAAATCATGGCTTCAGAACTTGATGTCATTAATATGGGACCAATTTTCTCCAACGAGTATTATTTTCTCTTGCAGTTTGGACAAGAAGTTGTGGTTATACAGTTTTTCCAAAAATTGTTGACACCGATGCTAAGAGTAAATATCGCACTTGTTAAATTCTAATGTTACGTTAACCATTTGTTGATTTCGCTTGATGACAAATTAAATGTTATATATGTAGGAGCCTTGTCGTACAAAATATGAGTATATTAAGCATGAAGTCACTATCAGCTCTTTTATTTCTTCTCACTAATACTGAGTACTACAAAATGAGCTTTCAAATTTTTTATGAAGACGGGCACGATCATACAGTTGATGAATACGGTAGACCTGAGCCTATGGACTACATCATTGATGAGGAGCGATATGCTTTAGAAACAGTTAGTTCACACACTCAGTATTTGCATAATCAGCCTCAGGAGAATAATTTCGATGTAGGCTCTATGGCAGATGAAGATGCAAAAGATGACCCAGACGTTTACATGAAGGAAGCGTAGAGTAAGCGAGCATACACACTCTACACGGATCAAAGCAAAGTTAGATTCTTTAAACTGATGTTTGAGAAAGTTATGAGTGCTTCAGCTGCTGCGAAACAATTAGGTATTCATGTTCGCACAGCTCAAAGATGGGCTCAAATGTACAAAATGGATCCTGATAGTATTTTTATAAAACATAAAACCAATCGCTCGCGTATACTTCATGAAGAACACAAGCAAGCGATCTTGGAGTACATAGATGAGAATCCTTCAGTCGTCTTGGAGCAAGTAATGGAGCGATTACTTCAACGGTTTCAGAATCTCAAGGTCTCTAAAAGCACTGTCTACAGCTTTGTAAGAACTGAATGTGACTTGTCACTCAAAAATGCCCAATTTCAGCCTGTAGATAGGAACAGTGAAGAAAAAAAGGAGCATTTTGACTGGGTTCGTAAGTGGGAATGTACGGACATGGACTTTAGAACTAATTGCGTCTTTCTCGATGAGTCTACATTTCATATTAATTTAAAACGTAGTATAGCCCGGTTAAAGAAAGGATTGCCTGCTGTGGCCATAGTGCCCAAAGCCCGAGCACAAACAACAACGATTTTAGGTGCAATCTCTGCTTCAAGTTTAATTAAATGTAGGCTGAGGTTACCGCAGCCGCCAGCCAAGAAAAGAAAGAGAGAAGGTCACGTTGAGCTAACGAACACAATGACAGCAACTGATCGTTAATTTGGATTTCTGAAGGCTACTATGAGTAGATTGGATCAGTATCCACATATGAAAGGGTATTATCTTGCTATGGATAGCACTGTAAGGTCTCAAAATCTAGGATCTTGATGTTGCATAAGCTGAGTAAGACCTTTCTCAGCAGCCAAGCAGCACCGTATCTATAGAAGACTTTGGCCGCTTCCTTCAAGTCAGATCTTAACAGTCTTCCGTTCTCAGTCGATTCTATGGACATACCATCACAAATCATAATAATTGATATCCCCTCTTTCAGCGTATTTCAACAAACAACGTGCCAAACAAAAGCTCATTCAAGACTTACGCGCCAAGTTTGGAGAAGACACCGTGTTTGTGATGGGAATAGTGCAACATATGTATTACTCTAAAAGAATAAATATTATCAACGTCTAGTGAATTATATTATATGGCGCGTCATCAACTACTACAGACTAGAGATACCATGAATTAACGTTGTAGGTTTAATATAAGGCATTATGTTAATATCTAAGATAGCTTTGGCTTGAGTATGAAATATATATTGACTATGTTATCTCAAAGGATGTAATATCTTTGCTATAAACATAAAAATACGACAAATGATGCCATCTGATGCCGAGAAACTTCATTATGCAGAGATCAGGACATTTTACGGATGGATTTGTAGAATTTTCTTAGGTTCAAGAATCATGGTATTTGCCCAACGTCAATAGCACCCTCTGGTTGAGATGGTCAAAGATTTCAGACAAGAGCGGTTCAATGAACCGTGAACAGGGCTCAGTCTCGTTGACATTCTCTTGTATAGCAGCCCTGAGTGGTTTCTGGATTAGACCACGAATAGCCTTGACAAACTTTTGTTCTGCAGTTTAGGGAGAGTATTACTTTTTGGATTTTGCAGTGCCCTTTTGCAGTGCCCCTAGTATTACTCAAATAACAATTACTATATAAAATGATATGTACCTGAGATTATCCAAAAGGTTTGCATAAGCTTACACTTGAGACATATTAATGTATATGATGGCATTTTATCAAGCTTACTGTCGTATACCCCATACCGATGATCATTTGCCCCAAGCATGATTCAATAAATCATTAAAAACCAGCAGTTATTTGATGTTATAACACTTGTTATCTATGGTTTACAATGATCGACATACAAAGTCGACCATTATCACGCAAAATGATTTGGCAAGCTTATCCCGTTCTCGGTGAAAATTCCTTCATGTACAAACACCATTCGAGTATCAGTTGATTTGCAGTGCAGAACATAAATACATCTACTTTTGATATCATTGATAACATCAGCAAATACAAGCATCGAAAAATCCAAAGCTTCAAACTATGTTTCTGCTGTGCATAAAGCCAGGGCACCTTGTGAATATAACAAGCGCTAAAACGAACGCCAACAACCATTTTATTAGCCGATCATATATGCATTAGTGATATACATTCCCATTACGGGTATTCGTGAAAATAGATGTTCAGAAAAGATGAATAGATATGCAATCACATAAAGAAGTTGTATTTTCATGGTTTAATTGGTAAATTCTGTTTCTCTGTGACTAGCTGTGTCATGTAAGTCTATCATTTACCAGCAACTTGGTTGCGATAAAAATGGCACATAGAGTGCTATGCTACAAACAATCCATAATATATTACTCTTAACTGTGATAGATATACTTGTGTGTAATAGAAAACTACAATGGTAATTAACTGTTTTTTTTTAATGTGATATATTGACACCGTTTTATAGAGATCCTGTTCCTCTCATTAATTGTTCATCCAATAGTACATAATAGTAATATTAGCTTTGTATGATATTTGAAGAATAAAGTGTTTCAAATAAATGCTGGGCTAAAGACTTGTAAAAAGAAGAGACGATTTCGGCAGAATTGCTAAATTCTGATAGAATGCATACACTAATATCCCTTCTTTGTTTTTATTAGACATCTCCGTAATGTATTGTCTTTTTTCACGCGTGCTCCATCAGACCAATTCTGCCGAGTAGAGAATTTAAAGTTTTCCTATAAATGAAATATATATTCGTCTTTTCTCTTCCTCTCTCTTTGTTTTACAATACTTTTTTCTTTAGGACAAGAGAATAGCTTTGACATGGAAAGACTCTTGCATGAGAATAAAAGTAGCAACAGCTGCACATCGTCTGTTAGCATAACCATTGATCAATCCTTTGACAAAAAAGATGCATTTGGCGAACCAAACTTTGATCAGATCAACTTTGAAGGTTTGAGACATGAGGAGCATGTAAACGAGTGAACCTCTTTTTGTAGAGCTAAATGAAACACCTCCTTGTGTAGTGGCCAAATCTCGCTATAGTAAATTATCTCTCGAATTAAAAGCGGCAATACAGAAGGTATCGGTATCAGAAGCGGAGAAGGGTCAAACTGGCGTGAATGACTTCAACCTAGATGAATTTTTACACGGCATCTGTCGGGAATTGGGAGAAAACAGTAAAAAGACCAAGCGTTTGGGAGTTTTGTGGCAAGACCTTCATGTTGAGGTACATTTATTCCATTATCATGTGTGTGTGCATGTCACAGAGGAAGATAAATAGGACAAAGTAATTACTGATTCTGAAGGGCTTAATATAGGGAAAAGATGCTAAATTATTTACGATTCCAACTATTTTGAACAGTATCACGTCATTATTCAAAATTTGGAAAATATTTAAAAGAGACAAATCAGCCATGGTCATCTTGGATCGTTTGACTGGATGCTGTCGAGACGGAGAAATGTTGCTTGTCCTAGGGCGCCCTGGGTCTGGCTGCAGTACATTTCTAAAGGTCATTGCTAATTTGCGTAAACAGTATACCCGCATTGAAGGTGATATCAGTTACGGTGGAATTGATAGCAAAACGTTCCTGAAACGATATAGAGGACAGGTCTGTTATAATGGAGAAGAGGATCAACACTATTCAATGTTGACAACCAAGCAAACACTTGAATTTGCTTTAAAAACAAAAACACCGGGGCAACGTGCTCGGGAACAAACAAAATCTGACTTTGTTAATCGTATTCTCTATTTGCTTGGCAACATGTTGGGTTTAACCAGGCAGTTAGACACCATGGTTGGAAACGCGTCTTTAGGTGGTCTTTCCGGTGGAGAACGTAAACGTCTTTCGATTGCCGAACAAATGACGACACATTGCACCATCAACTGCTGGGATTGTTCTACACGTGGACTTGATGCCGCCTCTGCCTTAGATTATGTTCGCTCGCTTCGGTTAATGACAGACATATTCAGTATTACTACTATTGCAACTCTTTATCAAGCTTCAAATAGCATTTATAATTTGTTTGACAAAGTTCTGGTTTTGGATAAAGGATACTGTATCTATTACGGACCAGTCAACTCAGCCAAGTCATACTTTGAATCTCTTGGCTTCTATTGCCCCCCACGTAAATCGATACCAGAATTCATGACAGGTCTTTGCAACATTGCTGAAAGGGAAGTCAGACCTGGCTTTGAATCAATTGTGCCTAGACATCCATCTGAATTCCAAGAATACTACTACAGGTCAGCAATATATCAGCTCATGATGGATGACTTGAATGACTACAAGGAAACGATCCAAAAAGAGAATAAAGCCTCTGTATTTGAGCATACAGTAAGAGAAGAGCACCAAAAATATGCACCCAAAAGGTTTCCTTATATTGCTTCATTCTTTCAACAAGTAAAGGCTTTGACCATCCGGCATCATTATCTACTTGCCAGCGATAAAAAAACGCTTTTTTTCCGATATGGTATGATCATTTTACAGGCTATTGTTAATGCAGGCTGCTTCTTCAAGCTACCCTTGACACCTCATGGAGCATTCTCTCGTGGAGGTGCACTCTTTTCTTGTATTTTATGTAACACATTTATCTCTCAGACGGAGTTGTTGAACTTTATGGTCGGCCGGCCTGTTCTAGAAAAGCACAGACAGTACGCACTCTATAGTCCATCTGCATTTTATATTGCCCAAGTCATTACAGATATTCCTTATGTACTTTTTCAAGGTAAGACTAACATACGCTTGTTAAACTGTCTTTCCTAACCTGGACATTTTAGTTTTCTTGTTCGAATGCTGTACATACTTTACGATCGGTCTCAGCTTATCTTTCAGTCAAATATCGACATTCTTTGTTGGTCTCTTCGTGCTCAACATGAGCATGAATGGATTTTTCCGGTTTTCCGGCACAATCACATCCAGCTTCTTCATAGCGTCACAAGTCTCTAGCTTCAACTTGATTGGAAACTGCGCATATACCGGATATACGCTTGCATACAATAAGATGCGCCCATGGTTCACTTGGGTGTATTATCAAGATCCACTTAGCTACACTTACAAGATGCTGATATCTAATGAAATGAGCGGTCAAATCTTTTCTTGTGAAGGAACCAGAGAATCCGTACCTTATGGGCCAGGCTATGATGACTGGAAATACAAAGTTTGCGCAATGAAGGGTGCTAAACCGGGGATACCTTACGTCCGCGGTGATGATTACCTACTGGAAGCGTTTGATTACAAGGCGAGCGACAAGTGGTTTCCTACTTTTGTCATTATCATTGGAATCTTTTTATTTTATACTTTGAACATTATTATAACGATGGAGCTGGGAGGAAAGAATCAATCAGGTTGTTTGACCAAGCTGTATCTTCCTGGAACGGCGCCTGGAAGAAATAGGAAAACAAAGTGTATCTGCAGATCTGCTTGTCAATGCGGCAATAGTGCAGCAGATAGCATAAAACAGGCATCTAAGGATACAATATTTTCTTGGCAGAATGTCAATTATACTTTGCACATGGGCGAATCTTCTCTTCAGTTGCTAAGTGATGTCTGCGGTATTGTCAAGCCAGGACAATTGACAGCAATTATGGGATCATCAGGCGCTGGAAAGACTGTATTGTTGGATGTTCTTGCCCGTCGAAAGACAGTTGGTGAAGTTAAGGGCCGTGTTTATCTTAACGGTGATATTCTGCTGGACGACTTTGAACGAATCACTGGGTATTGTGAGCAGATTGATATCCATCAGCCCAAGGCGACCGTACGTGAAGCACTTCGGTTCTCTGCCTGCCTGCGTCAACCTGCTGATGTTTCAAAAGAAGAAAAATACGATTATGTAGAGCAGATCATTGAACTCCTGGAGTTGGAAGATGTAGCCGATGCCCAAATTGGGGAAGTAGAGACAGGATATGGTATATCTCTTGAAGAACGGAAGCGATTGTCAATTGGCGTAGAGCTTGTGAGCAAGCCTCAATTGCTCTTTTTGGATGAACCTACCTCTGGCCTTGATACTCAGAGCTCCTATAACATAATTCGATTCATCCGTAAACTAGCAGATGCAGGTTGGCCTGTTCTCTGTTCAATACATCAGCCTTCTTTAATGCTGTTTGAGCATTTTGACCGCATGCTGTTACTCGTACGCGGTGGTCGTACCGCTTATTTTGGCGAAATCGGGCAAGACGCACGGACAATGATTGATTACTTTGAGCGACATGGAGCACCTAAATGCTTACCTGACACAAATCCTGCAGAATACATTCTCGACGTGGTGGGTGCTGGTACATCTGTAAAGACAGCAGGGCAGGACTGGGCAGACATCTGGCAAAGGTCGGATGAGGCCAAAGCATTGACCACTGAACTCGATGAGATTCATGCTCGTGCTAACAAGTGTCCAACTCGCAAGACGCAAAAGTATGCTACTTCATTCATAACACAGCTTCGCCTTGTCCTCGGACGGATGTCGATCGTCTATTGGCGTTCGCCTGACTATAATATCGGTCGATTTATAAACCTAATGGCCACCTCTTTAGCTTGTGGGTTCACTTTTTGGAAACTTGGTAACTCGATATCAGATTTATTTTACAAGGCATTTGCTCTCTTTATCACGTTCATCATGGCCCTGACGCTAATTATTCTAGCGCAACTCAAGTTTATGGGCGAGCGTCTCTATTTTCGTCGTGAATATGCGTCAAGATACTATGGATGGCTGCCATTTGGCATTTCGGTCATCCTTGTAGAGATCCCCTATATCCTTGTCCTTGTCACTGTGTATATGTGTGGGTTTTACTGGTCAGCAGGCATGACCAATACAGCAGAAAGCTGTGCCTACTTTTTTGCTATCCTTCTTGTCCTTGTCTGTTGGGCTATCACTATTGGCTTTGCAATTGCTGCTATAGTCGAACTGCCAATGACAGCTGCCATGATCAATCCTGTGCTCATCTCCATCCTTATTTCCTTTTGTGGACTGATGCAAACCGCGCCCTCTATGCCTCAAGTTTGGAAATCCTGGATGTACTGGGTCAACCCTTTTCATTACTATGTAGAAGGATTAACCGTGAACGAACTGGAAAAACTCAAGGTGGAATGTGCCGAGGATGATCTTCTCAGGTTTTTTCCTCCGCCAAATCAGACTTGCGGTGAATATACTAAAGGCTTCTTATCCCTAGCGACTGGTTATATCGTCAATCCAGAGGCTACTCAACCTGAACTTTGCAGCTACTGTGCTTACTCATCAGGAGCCGAGTATTATGAAACAAACATGGAGTGGAGCGCAGACAACAAGTGGAGAAACCTGAGTATACTGGGTTTCTTTGTTATTTTGAACATTGTCATGTTCTTATTTGCTGTGTATTTGAAGAGAAAGGGAAGACGGTAATCAGTCGCAGTCGATTTTACCCATTGTTTTTCATGATATGAACATTTAATAAAATATAGCCTCTCTTTCTCCCTCACACACATATATATGTACATATATATATATATACACTCCTTCTCCTCTTTCTCACAACTTGTAATCCTCCTTGATATTTCTACATTTATATATCTTCTATAAAGTGTGCAGTATAATCTTTTTTATTTTTTGTCCTCTTTTCTATACAAAGACAACATCAATGCTGATAAAGTTGTGTCTTTTATTGTGTTGATTTAACATTTAGTGAGAGCCTTCAGCAGCGTGACCAGCCTTGGATTGAAGATAGGCGTGTCTCTTCTTGGCAGAAGTGTAAATGTAATAGCCAAGACCAAAAGCAACACCAACATAAGGAATTTGGGAAGTGACACGACGAGCAGTGTTGAAAACGGCAGCACGGGCAGCTCCAGCAAAAGGTCTTTGTTCAAAGGGGGACAAGATGTAAGTGACAACACCCTAAAGAATCATAAAGTCAGCATGAAATGTCGTATTGATGAATGTGATTGTTAATTTACTCTTTGAGTAGGTCCACCCATGTTTCCCCACCTAATAAAAAAAAACCTTGAGTTCACCGCAGGAATGTGTATATGATTGTTGATCTTACCATCCCATATAAGTCTTTGCAGCGCCTCCACCCATTTTTATAATTTATTGTAACTACAGAAAATGAGAAAATGAGAAAATGAGAAATGGAAGAATTGATGTAAAAACTCACTTAATAGTCTGAGGAAAAAAAAAAAGAAAGTATGTAGGCCCCTAGCAAACAATTTTTCTTACACAGCGGATATTCAATCTCTATTCTAAATCAATGAGCGCTACAGTCTATGCTTTAACATTTTATGACGCAATGTCTGAGATTCAATTCTTATTGTCCTCTACTGTAAGATTATGATTTATATCAACACGTCAACAACCGCGACATTTATTAGCCATGAATGATTTCGATGATCCCACCTTATAACTGATCTACATAGAAGCATACAGATAGTTTTCCAAAGGTACGGATTTTGCATTTGGAAGGAGTTTTGTGATACTATTGCCTTACAATTCAACAAAATTGTCAAGGCTGCAAATGATAATATGACAGCCTCAAAGAAACGCGTGGTCAAATATGCCGAGGATGGCATCAATTTCTTCTACAAAATAAAGTGTCTCTGCCAGAATTTGGAGAGAGCAGACAGTGGAGATGTCATCTCCTAAGATGGTCAATAACACAACTAAAAGCGAGGACCTTGAGCTTGTCGAGAAAGGTGAACACTACATGCACCAGAAAATAAGCTAATACTACGGGCACTTCTTCTATGCACTACCTATTTTGTCACTATACAACTTCATACTACCAAAGTCTCTGCCTGGCCCTATATTGAATAATTTTGTTGGACGACATCATAGGTAATGGCCCATAAAATTAGTCTAATTTCTGGTGCATGTAATGTTTCCCCGTCGAGAAATACAGAGATAAAAACAGTGATAAAATGAATTGAGCAACTTGCTTTGAAGAAGGAAAACGGGAAACTGCAGATTTATTCACGCGATGTAAAGATTAAAACATTTGAATAAAAAGGTGCTTGAAGAAAGTGTATATTTAATGAATAAAATTAAAAGTCACACAACTCACCTACTTCCTCTCTTACTCTTTCCTGCAACAATCTTCATATTTCACTGTAATTTCTGTTATTTTTATTTTTGACAGTTATCTTTCATGTCTAATGAACCTGAAAATAAACATGTCTGGCAAAAGCCTTACAACATGAGAGAGAATCTTGAAGGATCAGTTCAATGCTTAGATGTAACATTAAATACTGTAAGATCGATGCTCAAAGGATCCTGTAATGTTGCTAATCATTAACGATTTAGTTACAATCCACTATTTTAACACTTGGATCAACCATCGATTCGTTTAGTGGTCCATGTGAACTGATTAAATATAAAAGAGTAAAAAGAATACATATAGTAGTTGGACCGTAGCTGACAGTATTTCTCTTTTTTTTTAGCACTCTGAGCTTCTTTTAGAGAGCGATGTTGAGCATGCACGACAGTTTATTACACCGAGTCTTATACCAGAAATAGAAAAGCGCTTGTCAGAGATACGTCTGTATATACTAAAGCAAGAGAATGAAGAGAAAGATTTATCATTTCAGCTAAAGAAACAGAAAGCGACACTGGAAGACCTGAACAATGAGCTAGAAAGGGAAGAAAAAAGAGCAACAGAATCGAAAACGACATCTAGTACACATGGATCATCAGCTAGTCAGTCTGAAGAGCTTGAGAGAGAGATCAAAAAGTTGACAGAGACAATAAGAGAAAGAGATCAACTCTGCTTTAGAGAGGAAATGGAGGTTGAAGAAATTCAACGAGAGATAGATGAAAAGCAAACAAAGGGCAGCAAGATGCATGAGAACAGGCACAGGATTGAATTAGAGAATGAATTGACAAGATTAGAGAATACTTTGAACGCAAAGAGAACAGCATATGAAGAAAAGGAAAGAAGTGCAGAGTTAACCGAGCAATCAAATGTTGTAAATGTGGGTTCAATCTCACAATATCAGCATCAATTAGAATACGTGCAGAGTATTATGAGTAAACTAGAACACATTAAGCCTACATCATCAACAATAGAAGACTGCAAGAGAGAGTGTAAGGTGTATCTTGAAGCATTAGAAGCAGAGAAGCGATCAAGAAGCGAACCAAAAGGAGTAGAACAAAATGAAATTTATATCCAGCAGATAAATAAACTCTGTAAGGCTTTATTACATTATGGATATGCCAAGACAGCGGCTCGAGTACTAGAACTGATATCAACGAACTCGAATGAGTGTATACCAATTGATACATTAAAGCAAGTAAGTTCAATAATGACCGACATATAGGGATTGATCTCTTACGTACTCAATAGGAATTCCCTCCTATTACTGAAAAGAGACATCATTTGTCAGATGTTGTGCAATTATTAATCAAGGCTAACATCATAGAATTAAATGGAAATCTGCTAAAGTTATCCAAGAAATAATAGTCATTCATAAAATATATTTATTGATAATCAACCAATAGCAATGCTTTCTCATTCGATATCATCTTAATAAAGCTCAATCAAAAGATATTGACTCTTAACAACAAGATGACCCTTATACGTAAGCCCAATAATTAAATGTTACGAATATCGCGTTTATCAATTGGATGAAAAGATAAGATAAGCTCGCGTAAAATAGAATCTGTACGACCCACTAAAGAGAAAAGAAAGGCAGATGACATAATGCATTTCAAGGATAATTAAGAAATGGGAGGGGGGGGGAGAGTAAAAAAGCAGAGAGCTGAGTAATCAACATACAAAACAAATGGATAGGATAACGTCTTGTTGACGAGGATAACTCATTAATTTCGCCATTTCAGCCTAATATAATTGGCTAAATTGTTCATCTCAGTATAAGTTTTAGTTTCCTAAAATGGGCTTTAGGTGGGTTAAGAGCACATAGAAAGAGTGAGATCGAAAGAACAAAGAGCAGAGTTTTGTTTTATATAAAAAGAGAGAGAGAAAGCGGTAAATCTTTTCTTCTTCTTTACTCTTTTTAAAAAACAAATGCCTTCTTCTACTTTTACAACCAAGATTCAATCTAGCAATGATTTGTCCCCTGAAAGACTTGAACAATTGAATCATTATCTTTCTACACTCGAACCAAAGGAAATACTCGAGTGGGCTATTGATTGTTTACCTAATCTCTATCAGACAACTGCATTTGGTTTAACTGGTCTTGCTACCTTGGATATGATCAACAAGATCAGCATCGATCGTAATCAACCACATATCGTACCTCTCATCTTCTTGGATACACTTTATCATTTTAAAGAAACATTGGATGTTGCTAAGCGTTGTGAAGAAACATACTCGGTTCCTTTAAAGATATTCAAACCAATGAATTGCAACACATCTGCTGATTTTGAAAGAGAATATGGTCAAAAGCTTTGGGAGACAGATGAAGATGCTTATGATTATCTTGTTAAAGTAGAACCAGCACGTCGAGCCTATGAGGAACTCAATGTTAAATCTGTTATCACCGGTCGTCGCCGTAGTCAAAAAGGTGACCGTGAAACAATTCCTATTCTCGAGGTTGACTCTACTGGTCTGATCAAACTCAATCCACTTGCCTACTGGGATTTCCAACAAGTCTGGTCTTATATTCGTGCTAATGAAGTTCCATATAATGCATTGGTAGATCAAGGCTACAGATCTATTGGTGATTGGCATTCCACAAAGGCCCCTGTCAATGGCGACGAACGTTCTGGCCGCTGGTCTGATAAACAAAAGACTGAGTGTGGTCTTCATAAAGACTATTTCAAAATGCGTGCTGCCTTTATGGCCTCTAAAAAGAAGAGAGAGCAACAACAGCAAAGTATGATTGCTGCTTAAAGAGATATACGTCATATTTTATATTCATTTGTATCGCATTCTTTTCTCATTATTTCTTCTAAAAAGGAAGAGCTTCGTGTACATAGAACTTTTAATAAAATATTCAAATTAGCCATTTTACTTTTCAATTGTACTCTTTTTTTTTTATGATTGTATGCTTGTCAACTCATATCATTTGCTTATAAAAGTTGTTTGACAAAGTGCATATAACTCAAAAGTCACATTATTTCACTTGGCATAGTTTTGGCTTTATATAAAAAATATTCACAAGTCATGTCAAATCGATATACTTCATTAGCTGACAACAACTGTTTTAGTTCATTATATATTTGTAACAGTCTGTCCTTGTTTTCAAAAGTTAAATGTATACGACTTTCTAAAGCTTGTCTGCATACATTTGTGATGCTTGTCAACACCTCACCACTCTACCTCCAGCTTCAGACGGTACTTCTGATTGAGACACGTCAGAGCTTTCAGTAACTGCCTCTATATGATTATTCTCCACAGTATTCTGGATAAGTGTTTTCTCATCCATAGTATGCATTATCAAGCTATAGGACATATTTGTTGGGGCAGACAGTTCAGCTGCGGAAATTGTAGACAAGAAAACAGCATTGGAAAACACAACAAAGTATTCCGATGCTACATACAAGTAAGCATACTCTAGTTTATACAATCTTCTGTTTAATGCAAAAAAAAACCTTTTAATGACGCTTTGTTAGGATGCGCTCAGGATTTGAGTGGGCGAGAAAAATAGAGTTGAAGAATAGAGAGGCGGCTGGTAACAGCAGCTATACAACGAGATTTCCGCAGTAGATCCTGTAAATAGCAGTGAACAATTGAGGTACTTGAGGACCATCGGTAGAAACCGAAAAAATGAAGTAGTTGAGTGACCTTGTTTGCCATATGTGTCGTTTTGTATCTTGTAGAATTTTTGATTTTATGAAAGGCTACCGTCATCGTGAGACGAAGGCATACCTTATTCAGAACAGACAAATCACAGATAACCATGTGTGTGATCTCGTACTGGCCAGACTGCCGCTAGTGTCCCTTATATTCTTTGCCACAGAACAAATTCAAAAAGGTAAATGGAATAGTTACAAAAGAAGCAAAGCGAACAGTAATCACTTATGGCGATGCAAGCTTGACTGGAACAAAAGCAGGGTATACTCCCATTCGTGTGAAGGTAGAGTAGTATAACAACTTTATTTACTTTATTGAATAGGTTAATGTTCATTTTATATATAGAAAGTTCAAAGGGCATTGGCCCAGAGGACATTAGTAATTCCTGTTGGTGAGTTCAGGACAAGTGTGACCTGTTCCAAATGCCACCGACGTCTCGAGAACAAATATGAAAGATAAAAACTTGTTTGCAATTATAAGTAAGCAGATCATTGTATTTGTAACATTAAATAATTTTAACTTTTTTTATGTTTAAAAGGAAAAAGAACGTTCGTCTGAAAGGGGAGAGAAATGCTACTCTACGATGTTTGGACGATAACAAGCGGATCGTTTGTCGAACATCGGAGTGTTCACAAAGAGAACCCAGCAATAAGTAAAATTACACATGAAATCATATACTAGGGCTATTACTAAACTTTATCTAAAGGCTATCTTCTGATCATTTATCAGTTGAAGTCTTGCCAATTGTGTCCAACTACAAATGACTGTGATATCGTAAGTGTAATGCAAATGATAGGAGTATTAGTTTTAATGAGTAATAATAGGTATGGCAAGAGGTATAAATGTTGCTTTGAATATACGCTCCATCCTGGTGTCGTATGTAGGGTCAAATTATAGTATCAAGACAACCCTCTCTAAAAAGAGAATCAACCTTTGGTGGTGATCAAGCCACTTCACGCCCACTTTGATTGGCCCTATGGACCCTTACGTCATCGTTTCGATAGTGATTTAAGTGTCCATCACGTGAAGGAGTGAAGAAGAAAAGGCGAATTACAATAATTTTGTATTTGTCTACACTATTATTATTATTATTATAAAGCAATGTCTCAACAACAAGCTCCTACTTTAAAACTGTTGCTCATTGGTAATTCCAACGTTGGAAAGAGTTCACTACTATTACGATTCACAGACGATACTTTCTTACCACAAGAAGAAGTATCTGCAACTATTGGTATGGCTTTTATTATTTATGCATAAAAAAAAATACTCATTACTGAACCCTTTTTGAATGTCGAATTTAGGTGTTGATTTTAAAGTGAGCATGATGGAAGTCAATGGTAAAACATACAAACTGACCATTTGGGTATTAAAGAAGCTACTGCTTATATACCATGATATAACTAATAAAAGAGGGCGATTTAATAGGATACTGCTGGACAAGAAAGGTTTAGGACCTTAACATCATCTTATTATCGTGGAGCTCAAGGTGTTATATTAGGTATTTGAATTCATATAATATATATATATGTGTATGTGTATACTAATGAGAATATATATTACAAGTATATGATGTTAGCAACCGAGAGACATTTGATGCGCTTAGTAATTGGTGGAATGAGGTCAATACGTATTGTTCAACACCTGACGTAGTAAAGATGATTGTTGGAAATAAAGTGGATAAGGTACACATGAACATGTGATTAAAAGGTGTTGACTCTATTGTTTATTAGGAATCTGCTAGAGTTGTATCTTATGAAGAGGGATTAAACTTTGCAAGAAAGTTACAAACACTCTTTGTTGAGTGTAGTGCAAAGACAAAGGTTGGCGTAAGACAAGCATTTGAAGAATTAGTAGAAAAGGTAAAACAGAAGAATATTATGCAGAAAGAGCAAAGTGTGACTTTTTTGGATTAGATTATAGAAACGCCTAGTCTATGGCAGAAGAATACAGCACCTAATTCAAGTGTTCGAATAGAACAAGAGAATAAACAAGATGCCGGTTATGATTACTGCGCTTGCTAAATGAAGCACTTTCCTCTTTTTATATATATATATCTATTTGATAATAAATAAGGCAGTTTTATATTACAATATGTAAACAATTAAGCATTACTTTAATTTTGATCTCTTTTTTCTTTACTATAAATGTGTTTATGTACGTGTGCGTGAGTGTGTCAATAAGGGCTATCCGCAGCTGTCAATAATTAAAATAAGTGATGTTCCCCCCTCTTTTTGATGTGAAGCACGCAAACACATATTTTCTTTCTTTTTTATGCAACAAGGAGCTACTCTCTAAATATATGGTAGAAAACAGTAGTATGTTCCCAAAAAGGTAACAATGGCACATTTTTTTCAAATGTTCCCCCCCTGATCTTGTAACATTGATGCTGGGAATAGATCAAAGCTTGTTTTATAGTTGAACAAGGAGTAATAAGTAACAAATATTGTGCATACGCGTGTGTAAGTTTGTAAATAAAAATAAAATAAGGGGCAATAGAACAGTTTGTGTCAAAAAATTAAAGCGATTTTATGACACACTTTATTCTTTAGGGAGTATAGCTATCACGCCTAGGCGCACACGCACAGATATACCATTCTTTCGAGAAATCCCTTTTCTATTTTATTTTTTAATTTTACTATTATGTCTTTATCATTCGTTTTTTTCCATGGCAGCTGTTTCTAAGGAACCAAATATATCTTCCTCCTGCATATCTCCGCTCGGACATGCAAATGTATATAAATATCTATAATCATCTTCTCTTTACTTCTCTAGTGCCTTTCTTCTTTTATATACATATTGTTACTTTTCTCTCATCGAAAAAAGTTACACTCATTCAATACATAGTATACATTGCTCTTTCTTTTTTCTATAATAAACTATGCCTATCACAGAAACATTTCATGGATTTATTGAAACAACGACAGACACCTTACTCATATTCGAAGCTTGCCGACAGGGCATTCTACCCAAGATCAATCGAAGGCTACAAGAAAGAGAAAGAGGTGCAGTAAAATCTGGGACCGTCTTTGTGTTTGATGAAAAAGAGTCAGGTGCATTGAAAATAACGATAGAGCCAAGAAAATATAGATATTAAACTTTTAAACATAGGCATCAAGCGATGGACTGACGGCCTTGTCTGGAGTCCATCACGTATTTTAGGAAACTTTTTAATCTATCGAGAACTTGATGGCCGCGAATTATTAGACGAAAAAGCCTCGAACTTGTCGTCCATGTCCAACAACCGTCCCTATGCAGATGAATACAAGACAAGCGACCGAGAACGAGCCCTGGTGGGTTCATTAACAGATACTTACAAGTTCAAGAAGGGCGGATTGATAAAAAAGACCCTCAGCATACAAGTAAACGGTTCTTCTCAGCACTTGATTAGTTATTACACAAAAGAGGATGTACTCAACGGTAAATTAGCGACACCTTCTTCTATCCCCGAAATCGCTTCAGTCCAGATTTCTCCTGATTTGTTTATGCAACAGAATTTTCGAATTCCCTTGTCCTTGGAGTATCCAGAACCTTTTAACAAGCGACTTTCTATCTCCTCTAATGATTCCTCGGCAGCATCCCGAAGAAGATCATCTGTTTTCTACATGGAAAGCTCATATCCTTACATGGATGCCTATTCAGGATGTATGGTATATAAGGAGTAAAATAGAACAAGATTACTAACTTTTTTTTTAATTTTACCATTCTCAGATTATTCGCGAAGACGTGTGTCTTCAGGAGACCTAGACCCTTCATCTAGAAAAATACATCGGTCATATTATGATAATACTAATAAAGGTACATTTCCGTCTTATGCTTATGATATAATCTGTCATCTAACTCTTCTTTCTCTTTTCCCTCCTTCCCTCCTCACCCTCTTTCTCCCTTTTCTTCTTTTTTTTCTATTATATGCTACATTTAGATGCATCTACCCCAAGTAGAACAAGTTCAAAACCTCATGCAACTCCATTTTTTAATTATAAAGATTCTAGGCAAGTAATGCAATACATTCTCCATAATGTCTGACACTTATTTTCTTTATAGCCCACATATGGCAACAGCAGCATCCACAACTATAGTATCACCTACCCTTTCATCCTTTCAATGTTCATCCATTTATCATCCAACGCATGAACTAAACTTTACGGAAGGTGCACAGTTTACAGCTACTACTAATACTACAACTACAACAACAAGTACTACTAGTCCTTCTGATAATACCCATACTAATACTATAACAACAACTAATGCCAATAAGGACAATACGCAATCCATGACATATTCTCCTCATAAAGAAGATAACGTGTATGCTCCTCAACTTACGTCGCAACCTACTTCATCATGGTTTCAATTACCAAAATATAATCTCTCTCCAAAGCTATCTGACAGCACATGCTACTATAACCATCACCACAGCCACAACCAACATAAAAAGCCTCCACCAAAACAAACAGACCACGCAGAATCCATTCCCGGCTCTAATATACGCAACTTTATATCTTTCAAAACAATAGATAATATGCCATTAGAATCACATCATTCTCAGCAAGCTTATTTTTCATCCAGAGCAAGATAATGTTTATTAAAAATAAAAATAAATATACTGGAATTAGAAAAAAAAAATGCAAGTTACACAAGAATTTTGCCGCACATTTACCACACAAACGCCGGAGTAATAAAGAAAAGGGCTGCCTTTTTTCGTTTTTCTTTACCACCTGTACCGGACCGAACAAGCGCGACGCATGCATAAGCACACATGCTTTATATTGCCATGGTCGTACCTTGATCCCGTTTTACTCTCTTTTTTTTTTCTTAATTTTCTTATATTCATAATAATATATAATATTTATTGCACCTTCAATAAGAACCTTTAGTTACATACATGCAAAAATAAGCTCTTTCTTAAAAGCATTGCACTAGGACCTGTTTCACTAACGCTTGATCTTACATTAGTATATGAACAATAATAATAATAATACCGTTACCGTACTTACTACCAACTGCTCATCTTGCCATGCGCCTTTACCAGCAGATTCACGTTATCGCAACTGTCAAGTGTACAGAGAATAGGTTGCAGCATCACGACGTAGACGTCGAGCTGAGCAAGAAGAGCAGGAAGGCAGATCAGTAAGACGCAGAGGAAGACCTAGAGTAGAACCTTCTCAGACCATTCCTGCTGCCTATATCTCGCAGCTTTCTCGCCTTCGTCCTTTGGATCCTGGACGTATGGACAAAGAGTGTCCCCATTGCCACGCCTTGCACTGGATCGATGAAAGGCAAGAGACATCATCTTTGAGTAACCCTAGCTGGGAATCATGCTGCAAGCAGGGATCAGTCCAATTGCAACTCTTACCTGACCCACCTCAATACTTGAAGGA
>JAMYHX010000613.1:0-21523 GCA_025529335.1 Rhizopus sp. PT2906
TTATTTATATTGCTTACCTTATCAATTAAATTAGTTTCTTCATCTTGCGCTTTTTGTAATTGTTCTGTTAAAGCCGACACATCAGTGCTTCCTTGTTTCTCTTCTAGCTCACGTAGTTCATTTTCGCATGTAGCAAGCTCTGCTTGCATTTCTCTGTATTTGATTTGATCTTGTAAGTCACGCTCTATGCCCCGCCTTTCTGATTCATCCTTTTCCAGAGCGTTAATTCTATCTGTTGTTTCAGTTATCTGACTCTTTAATCTATCAATCAATTTTTGAAGCTCGGTACATTGCTCCATTGCACTTTCAAGTTTAGCAGAGCCAGAAGTGGCTTCATCTCTAATTTTAGGAATATTAATATAAGTCTGTGTTTAGAAATACTCTAACCAAAATTTATACCTCGAGATACGACGGTTGAGCTCATCAAGTCGCTCAATATATCGCATAAATATATTTTGTTCGGCAACAATATTTTCTTCAGCTATACGCCACTCGCCCATGGCATTTTCGTGTGCAGCAGCAGTTTCTTCAACTTGAGCTTCAAGAGGGAATATATCTTTTTCAATTTTCTACAGAATGTGAATATACATGAGCAGGAATGAACTTCAAATAGTGCTTCTCTTTTTTATATTAACCTTTAGTTCTTCTATATGTTCCTTTAAGTTCTCTTCGTATTCCTTTAATTGCATTTCTACACCCACTTTAAAATCTAACTTATGCTGGCAATTGAGCAAGTTTTCACGAAAATCTCTTATGTTGTTTTCAACTGCTTGTATTTGACGGCGAGAAAGATCTATATCATCGTGTAGTCGTTTGATATCACGACGCACTGCTTGACTATATGTATAAGTTATTAATATATGCTCTAATCTATAATGAATATATATACCTTTTCATAGATATCTCTTCCATATCTTTTTGACAATCAGCCATTGTTCTTGTTGAACCCATAAAGTTTAATTCGTTTTCAAGCTCTGAAATATCCCTTTGAAGAGCATTGCATTCTTTCAGCAAACGTGTTATTTCCTCTGCAGTTTTCAACATGTTGTCTATTTTGCTTGTATAATTTTCTATTTCTATCAATTCAGCAGACGCCTAAGAGCACCAAGTTAAATAATAAGCAAAAACAATCCTGATCATCTTTTCTATCTTACCACATCTGCTCTATTTGAAGCATTTTCTTTTTCTTTTTCAAATTCTCCAAGGTTTTTCTCAAGGTTAGCAATGTCTTTATTCAATGTTTCAAGCTTAATATAGCTTCCTTGGGCTGCACGTAGTCGTATTCTCTTATCTTCATTTGTTTTCAATTTATTGTTCAGTCTTTCCCTCTGCTCTGGAATTCTTTGCATTATAGTTTGTAATTTTCCTTGAAATGCATCGTTCTCTACATCTTCATTAAAGCTTCTGGTACATAATGGACAGCATTTAGAGTTTTGCGCTCGTTCAAAGAATTTGCCATAAATCAATTCAGCACCACGAATATTCGCAAGCTGCCTTTTTTTTTTCAACACTTTTAGTTGTTTTTTTCAATAAAAGTTACAAAAACTTACTCTTTTATATCTTCAATCGCCTTTTCATTCTGAGCCAAAGCTTCCATAAACTCAGTGTCTCCGCATGCAGCACGAATCGTAGCTTGATGTTCTAAGACAAATAATCAGATTTTAGTAATTCAAAAAAAGAAAAGAAGGTTTTGTCTCTTACTTTCAATTTCTCGTTTTCTCACGGAAATATGATGCTTTGCAACCCCAATTTTACCATCTGCGGCAGAAGCCTCATTATTTGCTTGGTTTCTAAGAGCTTTCAAGTCGTGTATATTCTTTTCTCTTTCTCTATAAAGCAAAAAAATGGTATGTTGAGAATTGCAAAGAAAACATACCATTGTTTTATACCTTTTAAACGTCAAGAGTTCTCTTTCCAGGTCTTTCTTGGTCGGCTTTTTACCTATTATGCTCTGAACGCTTTCTATACATTCTTCGTACCTGAAATATTTAAGTTAGTGGTACGTGACACAAAAAGATTTAACATCCTTACAGTCTATTTAAAATAAGCTCTTTTGATTCCTTTTCAGTGCGCTTCAATGACAGTTTAGCTGAAGAATCACTTTGTTTGCTTAATCGATTCATTTCATCGTTTAATTCAGAAGCTCTGTTATCCAATTCTTTCAATTCGTTTTCTTTGTTCTGTAGCTTTTCTTTTACAGAATGATCAATAGTAGCCTCTAGTTCCTTTAGCTTTTTTTGCTACACGTAAAAAAAGGGTGAATATTTTTTATTGCGAGCCACATGTTTCCTTGTTATTTACTTCTCTTTCAACTCTTGCTTTTGCATCTTCAATTTCGCTTGTGGACACTTCAAATTCTAGTAATCTGTTTTTATGAGCTTGTATTTGTGCTTTATCATCTTCCTAAAATACTGCTGTTACATTTACCATGTAAAGATCAAAAAAAGAGACTTACAATAAGCTTTGTCAAACGCTTTTTGCTTTCGATAATTGACAAGTGCCTGCTTCTCAGTAACTGAAGCTCATCAGAGAGCATGTTTTGTTTTGTTAGAGCGGCAGTTTTATCTTTTTTATGTTTTGTTTGAAGAGATGTAACGTGTTTTCTTAGAGAAGTTGCCACTTTCGAACCATCATGTATAGACATAGACATCCCATGGGTTGAATTTATTTTTTCAATCAATTCAATACGCGTTTGAATCTGCTGCTCGATTTGTTCTTTTGCTGCCATTAATCTACCAATAGCTGTGTGCTTTTGCGATAGTTCGTCCTGCGCTGACTTTAACTTTCTTTCCAGTTTTGATTTTTCGCTCAAGAGCTTAGTTCTTTCTCCAGTGACTTTGTTTTCATTCATCTGATGGTTTCTTAGCATTATCTTGAGTTCTTCTGTTGATTCTGATCGAGGTGTGATGGTATCTTTAATTGAATTGATTGTGCTCATATAAAAGTCTCTCCTGTTGATAATTTGCTGTATTTGATCCGCTGTCAAGTTAAAGTCCCGAAATGTGTCCTTGAGCCTGGTAACTTTCTCGTGGACTTGGTTAATTTTTGTATCTACCAAGTCAAGCGTATTCAGCTTTGCTGCTGTTTGCTGATTTAGTTGGGTCAGGTTACTACGTATTCTCTTTGCTTTTTCAGTATCCGCTTTTAATGCATCCAAACGAACATTTCCAATCTTGATATTTTCGTGTAATTCCTTTTTTACGTCTTTGATATTATCAAGAGCCGCCTGATATTTCTTTGATGAAAATATCTCATCAAATCTTTTCTTTAGCACACCTGGTTCTGATAATGGCCAATTGCTTTCTTCTTGATGACAGAATATCACATTATCCAATATAGCCTTTGGCACGCCTAGATGAAGTGGTAATTCTGCGTCCATATCGGCACATCGACTACTGATACTAAAAATCTATTATATTTTGTTTATTATGAAAAACTGACCACGTATAGCATTTTTATTTTTTACCTCGCCTGTTTGATTATCATATCTCAATAGGGAGTTATCAATTGATTTCAACGTAGTCGAGGTTTTCTTTTTGGATACTGCCAGAGAACGACTGCAAATCATCTTTTCTCCATTGATATTATAAAACTTTAACTTTACTTGTGCTTTCACTTCATTAGAGCCAGCAACCTTTTTTAATGTATATATGTTGTTAATGTCACTCATTCGCACAAACACATGCACACAGACGTGTGTTCCCTTTCTTTCTTTTTATATATATCGAACCTTTGGATCGTTTACAAATGCACCACCCTTACTGTTAGGCGGTTGGTCACCTGTACATGCATAACGAAGGCACTCAATGATTGTCTACACACAACATGTTATTGCTTCACAATTCAGAGAAAAGAAATGCTTTATTATTACAGTCTTTCCAGAGCCATTTGAGCCGACAATTACTGTAAGTGGTGAATTAAACTTTATGTAACTGGCTTCTTCAGGGCTGAATGAGCGAATGCCCAGTATAGCCATACTTTCTATTTGTGACATGCTGATAAAGAAAATAAAAAAGTGACCCTTTGCAGGAAATTCATGTAGCTACGCAAGTGATAAGCCACTGAGATAAAGGTTTATGACAACAATTTATTAAAAAACGTTGTTCAGACAAATCACTTGTTTAAAAGGTGTGATTTAGAAAAGATAAAAATGAGAGGATAGAGAAAGCAGTGAATAAAGGAAGGATAATGCTTACGCTTTTTTTTTGTATATGGATTTTTTCATGTCAACTATTGTTGATAAGGTTGTTGTTTCTGTGTAGATCGGTTTGAATGATGATGTCCTCCACCTCTTCCACGTCCACGCCAATTATTTGATCTATTGTGATAGTGAGGATGGCGTTGCTGATGACTATAATGTTGACGTTGTTGCTGTTGTTGTTGTTGTCCTTGAAGAGGTTGCTGACCATTTGTAACCTGTTGTTGTGTTTGATCTTGTTGTTCAGTACTTTGTTGATGCTGACGTGTTGCATTAGCTTGTTGTTTATTAGGTTGCTGTATCTGTGCATCTTCCAAAGCATTGGGTGCAACATAGAGTCTCTTGTCGATAACAGGAGGAATAGGTTGAATTTCGGTTCCTAGTTCGCGTTCAATCTTGTATAAATTGAATCGATCTTCATATGTAATCAAATTGATAGCTAAACCAAGATGACCAAAGCGGCCGGAACGACCAATACGATGTAAATAAGTTTCAGCATTCTTGGGGAAATCAAAGTTGATGACAACATTGACTGCTTGGATATCGATACCACGGGTCAAAAGGTCTAAGAGAATAAATGAGTCATTTGTTACATACTCCAAAAAGCACTTTTTACCTGAACAAACCAAGTTACGGCAAACACCATTTCTGAAATCATGGAATACACGATTACGATGACTTTGTAACATTTTAGCATGAGAATAAAAGCAAGAATAACCTAATTCGGTGATCTTCTTTGCCAAGAGTTCCACTCTATTTGTTGAATTACAGAATATAATAGATTGGTTGATTTGAAGCTAAAATGACAGGTTGACAAACGAGCTAGTGTATATAAACAGTCCTACCTTTGAGAATAAAGTATTTAAACAATGCACCTTTTGTTTTTCTTCCACATAAGCATAGTATTGAGTAACACCGCGCAATGTCAGCTCGTCCATTAAATTGATCTCGTAAGGTTTAACCAAGTACTTGTCTTTAAAATTTTTCACAATCATAGGGAATGTTGCACTGAATAACATGATTTGTTTGTTCTTAGGAAAGTAATCCAAAAGTTGTTCAATAATGGGTGTAAATTCAGGAGATAACAGTTTATCAGCTTCGTCCATGACAAATGTATGTGCAGCACTAAAATCTGCAACGCCTTTTGATGCCAAGTCTAGGATACGTCCAGGTGTACCAACTACAATATGTACAGTTTCGCTTAAACGCATGATATCATCTTTTAAAGTAGTACCACCTGTGGTCACCATAACTTGAATATTTAAATGTTTACCGAGTGTTTTACATACTTGAGAAGTTTGAAGGGCTAATTCACGTGTTGGGACAAGTATAAGAGCTTGAATTTTTGGAATATTGGTAATTTTTTCTAATGTAGGGATAACAAATGCTGCAGTTTTTCCTGTGCCGTTTTTAGCTCTGGCAAGAATATCGCGACCGGCTAGTGCAAGAGGGATAGCTTCTTCTTGGATAGGTGAGGGACGTTCGAAACCAGCCTCAAAAATGCCCATTAATAGTTCTCGTTTGAGGAAATAATCCTCAAATTCATTTCCTTTTGTTGCAGTTACATCCTATTTTATTACCTTTAACATCCCCTTGTTTTCTTTATTTCTCCCCCTTTCTCTATGTACCTCAGTTTGTGGTCTACTATCTTTTGGTGGAAGTGTAAGAGCAGTCTTCCAGTTTTCAGTTTCATGACTAATAAAATAAAAAGTTTACTACAAACGCTTTTCTGACCGATTTAAAAGTAAAAAAGAAAGAATGAAACTTTGTTTACTTTAATTGACTTGAACTTGACATTTAATTTTAGTTTTATACAAATTATATTAATTAGTGGAAAAAGAAAAAAGGAAAGAGAGTGAGGGATTGATTTTAGATGACGCAGTTCGGAGTTTTTTTCTTTCTCACACACATACGCCTTTTAAGGTAGTGATCTCAAATGGTGTATACACTCTCAGGGGGGGGGGAGCGTTTCTTTCACAGCGGACATAAGTAGCAACAAACTCAGAATTACGCTCAGTTGCTAATGCGTGCAAATAATCGGTATGAGAATTAGCTGTGTGAAGAGCGTACACGCCTTCAATGATATAATCTATGAGCTCATGGCAGCCATGTTTGTCAGCACAGCATACCCTTGTTCGTCTTTATAAGAGAAAAAAAAAAGGGGTCCAAATCTTCTTGTACGACAGCGTTTTCTGTATATTTCATAATACAAGTCAAAAAGAGCAACATAGTTGTAAGAATTTGCTTAAACATCCATTATCTTTCGATTCTGTGGACTTTTAACCTCTTCACCATTACTTGATAAACCACGCATACGTTCCCAGATATCTTGACTGATACTATTTTTATCATTATGTGTTTCCGCATTCAACTGCTGCTCCCATTGTTCATGATCTGATGCAGTGTAAGTCTTGACTTCATGTGGAGAAAATGCAGCTGCTGCCGTTGGCGTAGGACGATGAGGGTTATTTGGGTTATCCCTATCTAGTTCCTTATTATACACAAACAATGGATAATCACGGCTATGGCTTCTCTCTGAAGAAGTCATGGTTCGCATCCATCGAGGGTTCATTGGATTTGATCTTCTACGTGTACGTCTCTTATAGTAGTAGTAGCCAATAATACCAATAATAATCAGAGCAAAGAAAGTAAATCCAATACCAAAGCCTTCTTTCTTGGCCGTGTCAGAGATTGGAGCTAGAGGGTTTTGAATGACACTAAAGTCATAGTCAAGAGGCTTAAAGGTTACTTCGTTGACATTAGGTATAGTAAATTGACATTGAGCAGATGGTGAATTGGTTGGTATGAGACTGCTGGCGTCAACATCAGTCACCCATTTCCAGTTGTTCATATCAAGGATATAAACCGAAGGATTGTAGCTATTTTGGCTTGTCTTGCCCATCATGACAACCATATAATTGTTAATGCTCGCTGCTCCATGGGCAAATAATCCTGGAGGTGAGGTGCCGCCGACCGATTTCTTTGACCAAGCCAGTGTGCAGGTATCAAGAACATAAACGTCAGGGCTAGCAACGGTGACATCGGCTTCGCTATTGGGGACATAGCCACCAAACATAACAATGGATCTACCATCAGGTCCAGGTACGGCAGAGTAGCTTTATATAAAAAAGTGATAAGAAGATTGTCCTTGCTAAGCTTCAGTATATGCTTACCCAAATCGAACAGGTGGAATATCACCATAAGTTGCTACAGTTGCAGCTGTGTTTGAATCGAGATCATAGACTAGTACACTATTGAAATCAGCCCAGGTGCCTTCGGGAAGTGCTTTTGATACGTTTGCTCCATAAGTGATGCCACCCATGATAAATATTTGATTGTTGCTACAGCAAAAATTATATGAATATATTCGCTTTTACAAAAAGATCTTTTATGTTCTTACATAATGTTGGAACTGTGGCCAGCTCTTCCAGGACGATGTTGATTAGGATATGCTGGATTAGAATGTTTCCAAGGCATTGGTGATTGCGTCGTATCCAGTTCTATAAATTCCGATGACTTTGTACAATGTTGGTACTTTTTCATCTATAAAGATGTTTTTTTCTTTGCACACTTACAGCATTCGAACTTGTGTATACACGATTTGTAACTGGTAGACCGCCGTAGTAATATGCAATACCCGTTTTTGGGTGTATAGATGCTGTCATCAATGCAGTTACTGGTGGCCTTGGTATCTGTGTGATCGCTGTCGTAAAGTTAATTGGCCATCTTTTTTCAATTTAAATAATGCATACCTGGAACGCATTTCACATTTAAATCAGATTCAAAAGCACAGCTAACCATGTTTTCCATGAAATCGTTGCTATTTGCACCAGCCCGTAGCAGAAAATCGTTATTAGTACCCTTGAAGGCTACACCATACTTATAAGTCGAAGTGCCGGTCTGATTTAAATAGTGCCATCTAAGAGAGTTTAAGTGTATTCCATCGGTATAATTAAGGACCGAAAAATCTGGCTAGACAAAGGGGCTAAGTATAGTGCCTACTATGAATAAATAAAGGTCTTACAGTTTCTTCTCCACCAACACCAAAGATTGCATTGTTGAAAACAATCGTCGAAAAGAAGGACCTACTATCAGAGGCTTGTTGCTGAGCTATTGATAAATTTGGAAGGAGTGATAGCCCTACAATGGCTATTTGGACAAGAGATATTCCAGCTCTTGTTTTCATGTTGTTAAAGGAAAGTAAAAATGGATTTTCTGAAGAAAAAAAGAAGAAAAAGAATAAAAAAAGTGTGGAGACATGGGAAATATGTTCTCAGTTGATGAATAGGTAACATCAACGAGTTGTACAATTCATTTTTGTTACTTGTGAATTACTCATGATTCATGCGGATCCTCAATTGACCAGACTCTGAGTTCTATATGTGATGCTCATAGATTTTGTTGGTAAATCAATAAGTCTGTGAATCTTGTCTCGGTTTCTTTTTTATTCAAATGAAAGGCTTGTTAAGCTAAGCAATCAATACATTCAAATAGATCCATTTCTTAAGTTGTACCTTTTTATATTTTCAACAGGTGATTTTGGTTGGATCAGACGAATTATATTCAGGAAAGTCAAGATCTTTTAAATATTACATAATTAGCTTTATAGTTCCTTCAAGTTGCTGCCATTGCTACAAGAATAGATTATCTTTAAAGTTAGTTTTAAAGACATCTTCTTTGATCCTTGTACATTTATGTAAATATAGATATTGTATGTTTCTAATGTTGCACATACCAATACCAATAGGCATTGAACGTTAGTCACATAATTAAGCAGTAATAAAGTGATGCACTAACCTTGCAGAAAAGAAAGCTTTTGAAGTCAAATTTACTGAAAAACATAAAATTGCCCATGCAACTGATGCTTTCGAGGTATATATATATTTTCTCTTTAGATAATTACTGCTTTAATTACTTTAAAGCTTGCTGCAAATGCTTACTCAAATGATAAAAGAGAGCCCTTTACTTAATATCTTGGTGCTGCTATTACTTTCAGGGGACATATTTCAATCAAACAACTAACGATTCAGGATGACGTTCCTGTATTCGATTATATCATTTCCCCTGCAAATACAGAATGACCACGCACGGTGCTATTCTCCTAATCAATAACTGAGACAGTTCTCGTATACAGTCATACACGATTGAGGTGCTTTTTTTCTTTCCTATGCTCCAAGGGAATGTATGGCTTTAGTTAATATGAGACGTTGAATAATCGTGGCAGATAGACGATGTATCTGCAATGAACAATTAAGGACAAAAGCTTCAACCCAGACGTTTTTTATGAAAGCTAATTTAGTTTCCAATTGTTTTATGACTTATTGCCTAAATTATCTTTATTTTAGTCCAAAACCAGGATACAGCTAAAGAAAGATGATATACCAAAGCACTCGATCTTTATAGAGCTTAATTCAACTACCGTACGGTTATAGTCAATGTAAGTGACTTAAAAGAACAGCCTTTTTAGCGCAAATATCACAAACATGACAACAGGCGGCAATCTTTGTGGGCATTGGAGGTTATCCTAACAAACTTCAGTTCGACTATGGTGTTTTAATTTGCTGGGGGCAAAAAGATACGGAAAAAGTAATACAGCCTGTTACTTTATATGCTCTTCTCTTCTGCTCCGTTAGCTTTATCTTTGGTGCGGAAATGAAATGAATTATACAGTAATTTTTAAATCCGTTCTATTAGCGCTTATCTAATATTCAAATATAATGGTGTAAATGAAGGGAGTTGACGCTTTCATTTCAATTGTCATGAAGATATGTTGGCCATGTTACGCTAATTGAGTCGAGTGTTTATAGTATCGCAGTGTAATACACAGTTCGTGGGATATCTAACATTTTTGTTCGGATAAGTCATACATGCTTTTTTTTTTTCCCCTTCTTTCTTTTTTTTTTTTTGCTACCTATTAGTTTGCATTGTACTAAGTCTGTTTATAATTGACAAATATACTAATGGAGAGACAGATCATTAAAGCAATTTTTACATCATAAAGTAACGATTAGCATGCATATTTTCTCTCATACTCACTGTTTGGATACTATCGGTTGTATCAACAACGATGCCTCGGATCATTATTTTTATTGCCATATGCTTAGCTGTAGGAAAAGCCCAGAAGCTTGCTATTGGACAGTTTATTAATTAAAGGCTTCAGTCTATTGAGTGTTGCCATGGTACCATGTTGACTACGGCGTCATACAGGAGAGAAAGGTATTGCATTTTGTTAGTAATTATATGTAACCCTAGAAGACAAGTCATTGATTTTTTTGTTAATGAAAAGGAGAAAAGTTTTACTTCGGATAATAATAGACCATATAACAATAATTTACAGCAGTCATATTAATATAATTCATTAGATGTTGACAATATTTGTTATATAAGAGGATATTGTTTGTAATAATAAACTACTTTTCTTATCACTTCTTTATTATTCGAAACATATCAGAGGCGAGATTCGTGTTTGAAACTCTGATATTGTTGTTTTGTTAAAAATCGCAAATCTTTTTGTTATTTGTGTATTATTGTGCTTGTGATATTGGTTGCTTTTTATATTTAGTTTTTAGAAAGATAAGGAGGTATTTTTCTGCAGAGAAATTGTAAGTTTGATTCAGGACATAGTTTATTAATTAACAAAGGCTGATTTCTTTTTCCACAAAATCGATCCGCGGCACCATAGTTGTTATCAGGTACGGTTGTTGAAAGCAGCTCCGAATTCGTTACAATAAGCGCCGTGAAGCTGTAGGTGTACTGTATTTTAAAAGCTGTGCATCATGAACACCGGCCCACATCCGGAACCGTACTCTAATCTTTCACAAGAAAGGTTGGCTTCGGATGACATTAATCACAATCTTTTGAAAAACGGCCGTCATTGAAAGGCATACTTGTTCCAATCATTGTTGCCTCCGTTCCAGGTTCTGATAAGGTAGTGATAAGCCCTTATATGCCCCTTTATTATTTTCAGATAATAAATATAATGAAAAATGTTGTCTTTGATACTATTTCTTCAGATCTTTTTCGCGTCATCCATCGTAGTATTAAGATATACAATTGTTTACAGGAGAATAAGTCGAACAAATCATTGAGGAAATGTCAAGAAAACTCAATCTTGTTATATTGCTTTATTTGCATCATAAACTATACTTACACTATCGATGATTTTGTTCAAGCATGGCATACTTTCGAGAGAGAAGCTCTTCTTGCTATAATCGGCTTTATATTTTTAAAGTCTAATAAGTCGACTGCAAGCAAAGTATATTCGTTTTTGAAAATATGAATATTATTATAAAGAGGGCTAGTAAATCAAATTTTATAGGGAAAATTAATGTTGACAGCATGGTTTAATGTCATCAATGGTGTTATACTTTTTTGTTTATAAAAAGCTTGGCTCAAAAAGCACAGAACCACATTTCCAGTCTCCATTTCTGCAACTGCACGGTAAAATTTTATCTAAAGTCCGACAATTGTTTTCAAAAAAATCTTCCAATTTAGTCAGATAATTTACCAAAATTAAGCTAGTTTACTTTTTTTTAGTGTAAAATAAAGAGAATATAGACAAAGAGACTTTATCTATAAGCGCAATATTTGACAATTCTAGTTGTATCAATACTAGGATTGCTTTATTTTTTTGAAAAAGAAGCTGCCGTGGAAAGGCACCCAGGCAAAAATGACTTCATGTTCCTTTTTTTTTTACTACTAAGAAACTAAAACTCAGATTGACAAATGATAACGCTTTTGTCCTAAAAATTCTAGTTGGTAAAAATAGAAGACCACTCATTTTTTCCCTTTCTTTCTTCTCTTTGCTTCTTTCTTTCTTTCTTTTTTTTTCTCTTAAAGACAGGATATCAATAAGAATGAAGCGTTTATCTTTTATATCATGCTTATTGATCGTACTGTGTGTTTGTTTTCAGGTTGTACATGGTGTAGTCAATACAACAGAAAGCAAAAGCATTCAAGATATCACGTCAAGAGCAGAGCCATCTGCTGACAATAGTCAAGCTGCAAAATCATCTGCTACTAATGATGAAAATTCTGCTGTAAAGTCTGATGATGTAAGTACTACCACTTCTACTGCTTCTGCAACTACATCGACTGCCCCTTCGTCGGCACGTACTCCTAAAGAACCAACCACTGACTCTAACTCTTCTATGTCCCCTACTATTACCTCTAATTCTCAACCCACTTCCATTACCTCTTCTACACCTACTCCCACTACCTCTGATTCCCAACCCATTCGCACGTCACAGACCAGTCGATCAAACAACGATGGAAACGGACCAAGCGCTGCTGCTGTCTCATCAGGTTCTTCTTCTGATAACAATCCAGCAGTAACAAGTAAACCTGCAACAACACCGGACCCTACGACAACACAGGATCAACCTAATCCTCCTACGTCCAAAACCACAGATCCTCCAACTACATCTGATCCAGCACCTACCACCTCTGCAAATCCTCCCACCACATCTGATCCAGCACCCACCACGTCTGATCCAGCACCTACCACGTCTGCTAAGCCTACTACATCAAATCCACCTCCCTCTTCAACAACTGTTCAGCCCAGCACTACCACTGATGCCAGTTCATCATCAGTTGTCCCCTCTTCTTCATCTACAGCTTCGACTACGTCATCCATAACTTCTTCCTCTGTATCTAGTTCTTCTAAAGCAACATCCACAGGTGCTCCTTCTACATCCGGTCCATCTTCAACATCAGCTTCTGCCAGTCCTTCTGTTACTTCTGCCGCCCCTTCTCCAACATCAACTGGCTCTTCTCAACCAACTAATACAGGTGCCATCGTTGGTGGTGTTGTTGGTGGTATCGGTGAGTATTTTAAAAACAAAAGCTACTTTTTGATGACTAACAAGACTTTTTTTTTTAGTTGGTGTTGCTTTAATTGGTGGTCTCATAGCCTTCATCAACCGACGCGGCGGATTTACTAGTCGATCAAGAAAGAGAGGCGACGGTAAAGACGACTACACGATCGATATGAATCAAAATGACTTTGGCCCATCCGCTGCCGCTGTAGGTGCTGGCGCCGCTGCTGCAGCAGCCCCCATACCTCCCTTTGATAATCATCGCTATCCACATTCTCCTCAACCCGTGTATAATACAGCTGCTTCAGTGCCTAGTGAACCCTATAACGATTATCATGAAGGTTATAGTCAAGTAGGCGGATACAGCCAAGGTGGTTACAGCCAAGAGGCTTTCCATCCTGATAATGCTGGATACCAAGACAATTATGGTTACTATGGATACGGTGCAGGTCATCAAGGATATGATACAAATGCATATTATAATGAACAAGCTTATATGCAACCGCAACAGCACCAAAACATGTATCCAACCTCGCCTACCACTGTTTCTGGTAATATGTCAGAAGCTGGCTATCACTCTTATTCTGGGGCCCCTGGCGTTGCTCCAGGTGATAAACCCAACTTGAAAGAATATAACAAGCCCAACGAGTTATAAGCTCAAAGAATAGAGGCATATGTAATTTCATATTGTATTACTTAATACAGTTAATCATAGAACATCTCTTTCTCATCTTTCAAAATAGACCTTTCATTTTCATGTATAAATGGAAAAACAATTTAATCTTTTGTTACTTTGTAATCATAAATAAAGCATATAATTAATCCAATACACAATTTCTTTTCTGCGGTAAGTTGTTTTTTAGCGAAACGAAAGCTTTGCAAAAGTTTGCTTTAATATTTACAAATATCTGTTGATTCACTCACAAGATGAACATAAAACGATAATGATAGTACTGATGACTCTTTTTTTTTTATATTATGTCATAGACTATTGAATAGACATGATTCTGATAATTTAAACATCAGTACACATAATCAAGGACATTCACCAAAAACTACAAGAAAACAGAGCTATAGCACAAATATCAATATTCCAAATAGATCCTTTTCAAAAAGAATCACATTATAATAAAAAGGATGTATCACTTGCAATCTGTACGGTTTGGTGAGGTTTATCAGTTGTCCTCACAGGAGCGGAAAAACAGAAACACCCAAGGAACGAGCTGGATTGAGAGAGAGAGAAATTTGCAAAGCATTTTGGAGTGTACCAAGTGTGTTTCCCAAAAACCGGGTAAAAAGGTTGTGTGATCCACAACTGTCATTCTATTCGCCAATGGAGTTTAAATCGAGCTAGATGAGATGTAATGCATCATTTTTATTCATTTACCTCTACTTTCTCTCTTTCTCTCTACTATTCAACATGATACAGTTACCTGAACCACCAACAACTGCCGGTGCAGCTATTCCAGCACATACACCGCATGCTGTCTCTGTTACACTTCCCACTTGGCAAGACAACATTTATTATGAGGAAGGAAATCCTATTGTGACATCCAAAATGGAGTGTGGATATCCTCGTTTCTTCATTCACCCTCTTATTCAAAAAGTAAGCCCCCTCCACTTTTGTGAACAACCATTGACTAAGATATCATGATCTTAGTTAAGCGCTCGTCTAGTCGCCAAATTTGGTAAACCAAACGATTCATGTATGCTCTTCCCTTCGCACAAGGTAGCAGAAAGTTGCCGAGCCTTTATGCACAGGTATTATCAGCAACCTTTAGGCACTATTCGTATCGCAGAATTTGAAATTGTCGCACCCGAAAGTCATGAACGCGTGCCGATCCATATCGTTCTCTTCCCGCAGGACGCATTCCCCATCGCCAAGCAGTTCTGGCAGCATTCGGGCGACATCATTTCGTCACGTATGGCCGAGTACTGCTTGAGCATCTTGGACGGCAAACAAAACAGCCCTGAGCCAACAAAGCAAGAGATCAAGCCCAAGTTAACACTGGGTGGACGCAGCCAGAGCCATTATGGTAGCAAGCATACCAAGCAAAGCAAACATGAAGAAGAGAAGGTATCAGAGGAGCAGACAACATATCTTGAAGAACGATACGGCCGAAACTTGCCGGTTCAGTTTGCAAAAAATGCCAAGGTTGCGCTGAGACGTCGAATTGCAGGTATCTTAACCGATGTTTCCGTGGGCGATCGTCTGATAACAAGCAATGTCGAGGAACAACGGCAGTTGAAAGGCGAGCGTGGTATTCAAGGGTTATCAGAGGAGGATGTGTATCTATATCCTTGTGGTATGAGTGCTATTTTCCATGCACATCAGAATGCCATGGCCATTGGCGACGCATCGCTCAAGAGTGTCTGTTTTGGGTAAGTTGGCCCCCCATATCTAAATCTGTTCATTCTAATGCATCTGGTATAGGTTCCCGTATACAGACACACTCAAGATTTTACAAAAATGGGGAGCTGGATGTCATTTTTATGGTCTGGGCGAGGACAAATGTATAGACGAATTGGAACAGCGACTTCAAGCAGGAGAAAGAGTGTTGAGCTTGTTCTGCGAACTGCCCTCAAACCCTTTATTAAAGTCACCCAACCTTAAGCGACTGCGAAGTTTAGCTGATCAATACGGTTTCTTGATTGTTGTGGATGAAACGATTGGTAATTTCTGTAATGTCGATGTCTTGTCATGGGCAGATGTGGTCGTTAGTAGTTTGACAAAGGTCTTTTCGGGTGATTCGAATGTCATGGGTGGCAGGTAAGCAGCTTTGCAAGTTAACGATAATGTGTGCTCACTCTCTCTATTCAAGTTTGGTACTTAATCCGAAGAGCATCTATTACAAGCAGCTTAAAGATGCTTTAAAGCACGATTATGAAGACCTTGTCTGGTCTGAGGATGCTGTTTTCCTTGAGCGTAACTCCCGCACGTTTAAAGAAAGGTCAAAGATTATCAACCAAAATGCTGAAGCTCTATGTGACTTTTTGGTATCACATGAGAAAGGTAAGGGACGCATTATCTATATAGCATGCTTGCTCACCTTTTCGGCATCTGCAGTTCAAAAGGTATTTTATCCCAAGTATGTGTGTCGAGAATATTACGATGCGGTAAAGCACAAGACAGAAGATGCTGGTTACGGAGGCTTGTTTTCAGTACTGTTAAAGGATGAAAAAAGTGCAGCACAATTCTTTGACAATCTTAAGTGTGCAAAGGGGCCTTCATTAGGAACCAACTTCACATTGGCCTGTCCATATACCATTCTTGCACACTACACAGAGTTAGACTGGGCGAACGAGTATGGAGTGTCTCGATTCTTGGTTCGAGTGAGCGTGGGGTTAGAAGATAGAGAAAAGTTGTTGTCCATGTTTAAAGAAGCTTTAGATGCTGTCAATTAGTAAGCAGCAGCATAGAAATAAAGATGATAAATGCTTATATAATATATTTTAATAAACCAAGTTTAGTAAATTTAAATAGATTATAAGAACAACCTTTGCCTCAACTTGTCAGTAATGATATGCATGATATCGGTATATTGAGCCTGTATTAAAAATAGGCTTTTTTTTTTTTCAGGAAAAGACTATCTCAGTGCACACTTGTTATCAACAATACATGTTGTTACAATCCCTATGTCCAAAACAAGTAGGTTGTTTATTTTATTTGTAGACGAGATTGATGATGTAAATACATATGCTATAAAGACATTATTGTTAAAAGAGATACACTGTATACATATATATGTAAATATTACAGAAACAGTATATATATATATATATATATATATATATAGTTTATTTGGAGGGTGTATTTTACAGAAATGATGATATATATCCGAAAGAATATATAAATATATATGTGTATATAAATAAATGCTGTGTATGAGATAGATGCAAAAAATAGAAATAGATAAAGAATCAGCATGTGCTGCATGCATTAAAAGGAGGCAAACATGTCATCATGAGCATATTGATCAGAGGTATAGAGTAGTTCTATGTCTTGACCATCTCTTGATGTATCATCGTTATCTTGTAAATCTGGAATATTAGGGGCGTCTACATTGCAACTTAATAGCTGCTCAAAGTCTATATCAGCAAACCAAGGATGAGCCTTGATTTCTTGTAGGTTATATCTATCAGCAGGCTTTACTTTCAATAATCCTTGTATAAGATCCTTAGCTTCAGAGCTAATGTCAGATGGCCATTGGATGCTGCATAATAGGATATTTTCATAGAGCTCAATGGGATTTTTAGATGTGAAGGGAGCATGACTACAATACAGAAACAAGAAATAGTTAGTGTAATGCACACAAAAGACAGTCAGTGAAACAGTTACCCAACAATCATTTCATATATTAGGACTCCAAGTGACCACCAATCTACCTCTTTGGTGTATCCACGCGCACGTATTACTTCTGGAGCAAGATAATCGGGAGTTCCACAAAGGGTATATGTGACATCTGAGACCTGTTTGGCCAACCCAAAATCAATCAACTTGATGTGACCATGGTTATCTAGCAATATATTTTCCGGTTTCAAATCTCTATATGCAATGTCTCTGTTGTGGAGGTATTCAAGAGCCAAGACAGTTTCTGCAGCATAAAACTTTGCTTCGAGTTCAGTTAATCCCTAAGAGACAGGAGATGATGTTAGTGTTGATAACATCTGATGTTGGGTTTCTGTTTCTTGTTTACCTTCTTTTTTCGGATAAGCCTAAAAAGTTCACCCCCAGGGACGTAATCAGTGACAAAGAAGACATGACTATCAGTTTGGAAGGTGCCCCAGAGTTTTACCAAAAAAGGGTGGCTAGCCGATAGGAGGACATCTTTTTCGTCGTGAACATGTTTTATTTGCTGTTTGGTAGCAAGTTTCTTTTTGTTGATAGCCTTAATAGCATACCATGCTTGATTTATTGTATTTTGCGCCAGATACACTTGGGCAAAATGACCAGTGCCAATGAGTTTTGTGATTTGGAATTGACTAAAATGGTATTTTATAGTATCACCGCATGAATTTAATGAATAGTTGCTATTATTATCAAACTGTTCTTGATGAGATTCAATGAATGTATTATCGTCAGTAGAAAAAGATGAGGTAGGTGTAAGTGATGGGCTTGTAGAATATGAGTGTGTAATGTCTGTCAAATGAAAGAGAGAAATGGATGAGATGCAAAGATGAGTCGATATGACAAAAATATACCAGTCGTTCTCGTAAGTGGTTCATCAATAGGACTATCAATCTTTATGTTGGGTATTGAATCAAAGAGATGATCACACAAATGATTCAAGTTCCATTGAGAGTCGTGTTGATTATTTGTCAAAAAGCGTTGATTTAAAAAGTGTCGCATACAACGATAACAAATAAAAAGAAGAGAAAAGATCAATAAAAAAAAAACAGGAGTGAAATAAAAAGGAGGTGTATTTATATGGAAATACATTTGTGTACAGATTGATAAGCTATCATAAATGGAAATTTTCCTATTTAATTTACATAAGGACCCTTTTCACACGTATGAAATATACCCTTTCGATGAATATAGAATGATAAATAAAGCCTTAATAGAGTCCTAATAGAGTCTAATAGAGATTCATGTCCATCTTTTGTCCTTAATGCTCTGTACACCAACTTGCCTTAGACATGCTTTCATCATTTATCTTGTCAAATCTAAGCCAATAAGAATGCACGTGGCCATTACAACTGCAGTTTCTGTTTCTTTGTTTCTCCATCTATGCTTCACAAACGGATATCATGTCATGCATACAGATATAGCTTGTTTTAGTACGCCCACATAATGAAACCACTCTATAGGTGTATGTATATAGTAAGCATACTTGCTTTTTCATTTTCTTGTCTCGTTTTAACTTGTCAGGAGACTTTTTTGTTGTTGCTTTTTTTTTACTGAACTGATTTCACTAATATTCTATTTATTTTCACTTCCGCTTTTTCTGTCTCCTTATTTCTCAACAAATGGCCATAAATGGTCATTGTATACCATTCACCGCAGTCAAAATGATCAGCCCAAGATATGTCATTATTTGTATGACCTATTTTAATTAACCATGATGTCTGTCATCTCACTGCTGTAAATAATAATAACATTATTGCTGTTATTATTATAGTTATTATTATTAGCTAGTTTTAACTCATGTTATCCAAGAAGATCATAAAGTGAAAACTACTCTGACGGATAAACCATAATGACGGAGATAAAGTCATGGATAAGCGGTTTTAAACTAATACCAAGTGCGCATAATCATCCTGAATCTTTTTTGCACAAGGGGTAAAGTGTTGTATCGATAACCACTGAAAATGTCAGATGGATGCACTCGATATTAATGACTGGAACTTTGATTATTAATTGGTTATATTTCCGAATTAGCTCTTTTACATTATTTGTTTAAATAGAAAGTTATGATAAGTAGCAATACTAAGCACTTGCTATTGAGTCAGTAGTAATACGAGATGTTGTTTACATTGTGCATAAATTAATCGTAAGAGCATAAGCAATCTTTGTATTCTATAGATTCTTTATAGAATATTTGCTCTATTTTAATGTATTTCTTGGCTTTCATACTTTCTATGTTCGCCATATCTATTTTCAAGCAAGGAGTAGGTGTATCATGGTATATGCTGCGTATATAAAAGTTACTGAGATGTTCATAGTACATTAACCTAATTCTAGACAATTATTGTTTTTTCATAGCTTCACATTTTTACTTTACTATTAAATTATGGGGCTTTTCATCCTTCCTTTACTTGGCGGATGTTCATATTTAATACACATGGAGAAGGGTCTATTGGTATTTAACCCCTCTTTTTTTTTTCTTGTAAAGAAAATGTCCACGGAAATCGTGGTCATGATTCTAGTTGAGCAAATTCAAACGCTAACAGAATTCCTTTTACGATCTGCTTTACCAAATTAGACAACTGCTATTGGCATTAAGTCTAGAAAAATTCTTCAACACGATGATATTAAACATTTCTATTTTGTGCAAAAGCCAATTAGCATGTTCTGCACTTTCATATTCAATACTTTATCTTATCACGCCTCTTCTGTCATGTTGCTCGACTTATAAGGTTGTGGGTGCCGTTTTGACCAGATAGTACTGTTTCATCTGCAATACATGAGTTAGTCCTATATATATATATATATATATATATATATATCCTTAGCTTACAGCATCTGTTAAGTTCTACATTCCAAGAAATTGGCCATCATAGCAATAACAAAGTTCATGACTGAACCGGGAAAACTCACGGTTTGGAAAACTTGACGAAGGTAATCCAAATTGACCTGGTTATAAGTTTTTTTCCTGGTCAAGGAGCAAAGCAAGAGATGTTTTATGGACATCCCTAGAGGAATGGGCGTTTTCCATAATGATTTGGGTTATCATGCTATTTTCAGCAATATAACGGCCAGGAATGAATCCAAGTTGTTACTGATTGATAATATGCTTGCAGGTTTTTGTAAATCTCTCATTAATAATTCTAGTAAACACCTTAGCATCTGTGCTAACAAAGGAGATTGGAGGATAGTTCTTCAGATGAGAGTGGCCGCTCCTTTTGGAGAGGAGAGACATAACAGATTCATTCAATGACAATGGAAAAAGACTACGTTGAAGTGCGTCATTATAAGGTTCGTGTATAATCGGGTGAAATAATGAGTGCAGTATAAGTAAGTTCAGGATTTTGTAAGGCAGACTGTCGCTCTCTGGACTGCTTTGCTTGGTGACCGCTGGCTATGTTGGATAATCTTTTCTAATGTTATCGGAGCGGACAGAGCATCGTGCTGATTTTCCATAAGGCGTAAGCTCTCTGGTAGGTGTATCAGAAGTTGGTCTATAACTAGTTCATCTACTGGATTAGGTGAGTACAGATGGCTATAGAAATATTCAGTGGCGGTCTGCCTGTTTGCTTGATCGAGACATGGATTACTGCTCTCAGGATGATACGAAGCAGGAATATAGCGTTGAAATTCTCGTGATTTGTTCAAATATTTGATAGATTCAGATGCTTTCTCACTTTGTTCCAATCAAACTCTCCCTGCTTCGAGGCTCTCACTTTCAGCTATTTCGTTTTAGAGACTACCTATTTGTGTTTCAATGCTCGGCAACGGCAAAGACAAAATGCTGTAATGCTTGTATTGACGAAGCATGCGATCCCACTTGTCTTGTAACTTACTCAACTGGCTTATTCTCCAATTAGCCTGGCGAAGCTGGAAGTGTTGGACAACGAGTTCTTTGCTACATCTTCAGTCATAAGGAAATTATAGAGAGATAAAATTAAACCTCAGCGAGAGAAGCCATATGGAACTGTGCTTGTGTTTAGTGAGCATAAATTCGTGAATATAAACGGAATCTTTCACTTTCAGAGATCAAACACAGCTAGTACTTGCACGGTAATACATCACACTCACAGAATAATGTGAATACTAGGAAAAGGAGGATGAACAAGATACCGTCATTGTGATCATCTACCTCATTAGGGACATAACAGTCTTTGACCT
>JAMYHX010000614.1:0-21187 GCA_025529335.1 Rhizopus sp. PT2906
GATGATAAGCCCATGAGGTTCTACCTTTTAATATACTTTTTTTACATAGATTGCACGAGATGGTTTCTTTTTTTTTTCGTAATAAAAATAGTCTACATTTGAGGTACAAAAAAAGAAAGCAACAGATAAAGTCAGACCAAATAAGGTGGAGGATAAAGTAAAGGTTAAAACATCTCCCTTTACCCCCCCCCCTTGAAGTTTATGAGTGGATAAAAAGAAGGGGAAGAGGAGGGTAGCACAGATGAAGCTTGTTGCTATTTTTACATTTTATATATATAAGCTTTCTCTTTTCTCTCTCTCTCTCTCTCTTTTTTTTTCTTTCTTTCTTGCAGCAGAATGTAACCTTGTAAATGACATGCTGATAGCCTCTCCTTTTTTATATTTTAATGCTTCATTGGTAGCACTTTGAGGCAATTTGTGCTTTTTTAGCTGTCAGGTTGAACAACAAAATTATAAAGTGTAAACGCTTGAAGATTCGATTTCAACCTCCCCTTGTCTGTCATCTTAAAAATGGCGCAATTCTTTTTTTTTTTTTTTCTGAAGGCGACGCTTAAATCATATCAAGATTTGATTTATCTGAAAGATATATTCAATGCTGAAATGGGGTGTCCAAAATGGCTCTCCTTTTTGAACCTTTTTCAATCTCAGGCAACCATTATATCTGGTTTCTCTACTCTCTTGTTCCCGCTATCTTTGTTTGTAATTCAGAAATGCTAAATATAATAAAGATATTTATTCTACTGTATGAATACGGCGTTTTGGCATGTAGATGGCCCGAGAAGACCTAAAAAATGCTTACAAGAAGAGCCTACGATTCCTGCAGCGCTATTGCCTGACGAATGACGAAATGCCATTTATGGTATATTCCCGTTTGTAAGTTGATAGTTTGACATATCTTACGCAAATTGACAATAATTGTATAGGCTAAAAATCATGCAGCATGATCCAGATTGCCTAGAATTCGTGAACCCCAACGTGTCTGAAGAGGATTATGTTATCAAGATCTGGGGTAGACTAGTTGTCAGAGCGTACAGTTGATTCTGTTGCAACAATACCACATCTAAATGGGCTCATCATCTTGTATCTGCAGGTGATAAGAATAAAGTTAGCTACAGTTACAAGTTGTTTTTTATCCATGCTATTTTGTGTGCTTCCCGTTATGTTGTTTTGTTTTTCAAAAATGTTATCACCAGTTTTTAAATTCCATTCAATGAATGGAATGAATGCAAAAATTAGATACTAGTAAAGGAACATCTCGCATCGACTTTAAACACAGTAGATGGATGGTGAATAGATAATGAACGGATGACTGTCAGATCGGTGTTTAGATTGCTGGATGAACCAGAATTCAAGCTGCTTTGGTCAGATACTCAATATCATTACCAAGACAGATATTTTGGATTTTAAACACTTTAACTCATAGTCATCACTTTCATATCTAAATTCTTGTTTTACTGTGGCTCTATTCTTTGTTTTTATATAAAACTAAGAAGTTCTCGGTGTTTGAATTTAAAGTAAATATGGGAAGTCGGAATCATTTACTAATTGCTTTTTAACCTATTTGAGTTCTTCCGCATACGTGCATATGAATCTAATACTGCTTGCTACTTTAGTTATTCATCTTACAATCAATAACTCTGTGTAGGTTACCGTATACATGGTATAATCCGATTTTAGAAGCAGAATGTTGGAGTACAAACATGTCTTACAGCGCAAACGGTTCAAATCCAGAGACAATCATCCATTCACTTTGTTACAAAGTCACCAAGCATTCAAACATGTTTCTACCCTTATCCTTATAAATTTACACTATTACTTTGAAGTATAATAATAAGCTTGCATCTATAAGCAACAAGTTCTTTTAAACATTGTTCTGCATCTCGGAGAATCAATTAAAAAGGTGTAACATGAACGGTGGTCAACACTTGCATATTCCCATCACAATCTAAGAACTTTTCTCTTGCAAAGGATATGACTTGATAAAAAACCGTTCAAACTAGGGTTGAGCAAAAAGATTCAAAGTAGCTGTGAGATACTCTTATTCTACCTCTTTTTCCATTTTAATATCAAGCGTCCCCTGGTGCAGACGGTGTAACCAAACGGCTGATACAATCTCACAGCATCCTATCAAATGTTTGTTCAATAATTCAGGGAGACATGGTAAGCAAAAACCTATTTAAACTATACGTAATTGAATACTTTGAGAAAAATGTGATACTCTTCATATGACAGACATTTGCCAGATTAAGTAGTAGCAAAAAAAAGACCATTGCAGGGGGAACAAACCAAGATCTCACGTTGCTTCACACGCACATACTAAAATATTGTGCAAATACGTTGTGCACCCTGTAAATTATGGGCTATAACTAAATCAGAGGCGGTTGCAGGTGTATGAGTAAAATAAGATAAGAAAAAACAAAAGGCTAATATAGATCGTCTTCGTAAGTGAGATAGGTAGACACTCCTCGAATCATTTTCAGGGCGGCTTGAGGAACAAGCTCCTGCTGATTGAAAATGCATTGCCAGTGCAGCTACCATATGGAGCTTAAAAAGATAATAACAGCAATGTCTTCTTCTAGCCGAGAGTTCAGGAAGTAAGATACCTTTGAAAAATCCAGTGAACGAAGGGCAAGCTGAATATCAGGGGTTTCTACTGTCGGCTATAGGAATCCTTTAGTGACAAGGTATTTGAGAGGGACAGAAAAAAAAACAGTGATCGGTAAGTCTATCGATATATCACAGAGAATGCAGTAATGGCAGATATTGAGCCTGGAAAGTAGACGACATAAGCAAGCCTTATGAGGAACTTTTCGATGTATCATTCAATAAAGGATATTGCGTTGAATGTAGGTGAGAGATGGTGACTAAAAGTCCATCCGGTTTATGCAGAGAATAGGAAATTGAGTAGCTCTGGGGATGTACACTGCCATTCAAATTTTCGTAAATATCTTTGTATTGACATGTTTGAAAGCTTTGTCATGAGGAGGATGAAACTTGAGACAGTCAACGAAGCTGGAAAACAAGCCAGGAAAAATTCTATCGAGTGATGTGAGAATATCATCGACATTGTTAGAAAAACAGTGTTTATCAAAGAAGTAAGGGATATGAAGGTTATCAAAAGCTTTTCAAAATCCAAATTATGCTGTTTGATCATCTGACTAATAATTGATTTTGCCTCGGCGAGGATTTTACAACCATCTATCTTTACAACGCGTTGCTCTTTACCGTGCTTCTTAAACTCGATGCTTGAAATGTCGAGGTAATTTCCTTCTATTGACAAACAATTGTGAAGATCTACTTTGAATGGGTTATGAACACTATTACTCCTATTCCAATTAAAAAAAAAATAGAAGAGAATTTTGAAGGACATCCTTTTTACTGACATATTATCAAAGTAGACTGACAATGATCTTTTTAAAAAGTATCTCAAAGACACTTGGCCAAATTTTGATTACTAACGACCACTCTGTGTCGTATTCAGCTTTGTTATTGAAAAAAGGCAGAAAGTCGACGAATTGCAAAGTAGATACTTTATTGAGAGAAATATTATTAAAATAAGACGCGTATGCGTTTTACTGGAATATTATTGTGATAATTTATCGACGTTATACTAGTAGCTACTGTTTATTATAGACTATTCTTATCAGAGATGATAGAGAAAGGTAGAATGCATGCTTTATTATAGAATATAGAGTATTGTAATGATTTATATCAAACGCGCCAATCTTTTTTTTAATTCCTGATTTGTCTGTGGAATATTCGTTTGCGGCAAGTTGAAGCGTGTTTGTAAATTGATGAGCTTGATTGCTTAGATTCAAACGCTTTATAAATGTGTTATAGTCGATATCAACGATGATGCTTCAATCATAATCTTGGAAAGCAGTAAGTTTCATTAATAAAGCGTCGTAAGCAATTGAATATCTGTACTTACTTTGCATAATACTTTTCAATGAAGTTTATATTCTTATAGCACTTTATTACCAAAAACATCAGTGACCCTCTATGTCCAATAACCCCAATTGGATCGCTGTCATTAAATTCTCTCTAATTACAATATAAGTTAGTTGTGCTGATGACGCATTAAAACACTTTAGATCTACTTTATTTTTAACAATTGTGGCATGTTGGTCGTGGATAGTCTTGTTCATACATTTCTTTAGCTAAAGTGTAATTTTCTTTGCCTTTGATTCATTGTACAGGGAGAAAAAGAAAAAAAAAAAAAACAAGGCACTCTAGACTGTATCAAACCAAGAATGTGGATGATAGGAATTAATGGACTATTGTTGTTGTTTGCGTTCAAAGCAGTGGACATCTCAATAAGATTTGTTGTCGCTGTTGCACCGTCCATCAATTTTTGGTAAAAAGGTAAACGGATAAACACTGATCAAAAATCTTCCATATGTTCATCTTTTATTGCCTTTGGTGAAGTTATTAGATGAAGTACGCTGGAAAAGAAATGATGATTTTACATCTTTCTAGAAAATTTTTGGTAAGCATGATCCGTATATTCAATAGTTGATATTGGGTAAAAACCTTTGAAATAGGAGCCAGCACAGTGAATGCCCCACAACTGATGCGGACGGTGTTTCATATATTGGTTCAAAGATCTCGTCGTAGCAATATAGCTCAAGGCAATTGTAGGAACATTGGTTATCTTCGTCTCCTCTTCAATTGATTTGAGCTTGTCAACGAATGGCCCCAAAAAGGTGTCGTTGGACCATTCTTATAAAGATATCCACCTACAACCAGCAATTCGAAATATCTAGCAAAGGTTGAGATCTCCATATATGACTTGTCAGTATTAGTTTTTCGAGACACCTTTGCTGTTGCTACTTTGGCTATTTTTTTTTTTTTTTTTTTTTTTTTTTTTTTTTTTTTTTTTTTTTGCAAAGGATGCGTGCAGTCGTTCTGATACCTATGGTTGTGAAAGTATATATTCAAACTAGTGACCAGTACTGCGTAGTCATTGAAATGGATGACGCTGTTTACGAATTGCTACACCTGGTGCATTGCGCCATCCACACCACAAGTGAAAAATCTTGCTATGTCAACACTGCTTGTATAACTCCTAATTTGGCTAATAGGAGCGAAAGGATTTTTAACATCGCAGTTTGTGTAGTCATGTGCTTCATCTTGACTTGGGTTAATAGCATATCAAATCTTGGTGCTAAGTGTACAAACATCGGCCATTCTAAACGTCCGATTATAATATAAATATTACTAGTAAAAAAACGTTGACTATCCTCGTGTTGTTGGATAATTATTTTTAGATGATAAGTTTCTTTAAAAGGAGCAAATGTCCTTTTTTATAAAGGCCCTGTGGCTTTCTTCTTCATTAAAAGTCTTTCTAAATCATTCATTGAAGCTAATATCCACTATTATTTCAAAGATATTTTACCTTTTAAATGCGTCACTAGTGTGATACAGTTCAAACTGTGAGCTGCGGTAGTTCAGTTTTTTACTATTCATAGATTCCCCTTCAATTATTTCCTTTATTTCTGTACATTGTATTGCATAAATTAATTCACGTCAATTAACTCTTTTGTTTTCCGCATGGGTTATATTGTTTGACAGAGTGGCGAGTATGCGCGATCGGCATATCTTTTTTATTTATATGCTATTTTATGTAATCTATACACAGTGTAACACCTTTCAATGTACACAAAATAAAATATCTAAAAATGGATAAATAACTCATAGGTTGCCCTGAGGTAGATTAAATGTTTGGAGTGGCACAACAATATTTTTATCCCCATGCCTGAATGCGTTTAGTCGACTAAGCGAGATTCGACCAGTAAAGCTACTTGTTTTTGCGCATACACCTGGTTTACCCGCAAAGAACCATTGAGCTTTAATAGCCACCAGTTTATCAATAATACCAAGAACACTTCGATCCTTGTATTTTCCAGTAGAAATCGTGATAATGTTCCAGTTTTGTTTGGGAAGCTCATCATAGGGAATAGGAAGATTATTGGTTGATGTTAGAGTGATATTGAGGTGTTCATAAAGGTGTCTAATCGCTTCATGGTGTTCTGGTTTCAGTTGGTTACGAGTAAATGAGGACGACTCTGGTCTGGCGCCTGTTGTGTTGAGCAAGTGAGGATAATCTGTCAATAAGAACACATTGGGATGTTTATGAACTGAAGGATCTATTTCATGTATCTTTTCGATTAAGTCTTTTGCACAAGGCAGCAGATTCGACACAGGTTCTAGTCTCTCCATTCGCCAGTGAATTGCCATATATGGCCTTAATTGCGATGAGATATCATCTGCCATTTTCACTAGGACTGGGCTATATGGCACGGGTTTTTGTGCTTCTGGATTCTCGATAAACTTGAACCTATAATAAGGAAAAAAAAAGGGGAAAGCCTCCTGTTAGATTGGGGTTTTTTTGTTTTTTGTTTTTTTTTTAAAAAAAAGGAGAGAGACAATACTTGCCTTCTGTCATAAAACAAGTTAATAACATCTACGGGTTTGTCCGAATTTCCGAGGTACTCATGCTCACGAGCTTCATCGCTGAGCAGACTCATCATGATCTGTGTGATGTTGCCGTCTTTTCGTGTAGGATGGGAGGTGTCCAAGAGTTGATAGTTCGCTATAGGTCGACCAGAAAAGTCAAATGAGGACCGGAAACAGTTTTTGAATTTGGCAAGAAGTTTTGATTTTTGGGTTCCTTGTACAAAAATTTCTTGTGCTGTAGGGTCAAGGCCCACTGCTTGCCGTTCGCTTATCCATGCCTTGAAGTCATCCATTGTGATATAATTAAAAAATCGTTCGTTTTCCTTTGCCCATGTTTCTTGGTCGTAATAAAAGTCAAAGGGGTAAGGTAAGCAGGCGCCAAGATGGGAGTTGTATACGTTAGGCAAAACTATCGTGCGACCGATCTTTCCTGCTAAAAAGGCTAACTGCCTGAAATGCATTTGGGCTTTTGACTCTATATATAACACTTAGTTTTCATCTATTGTGATCATTTATGTGTGTGTACCTTGTTCAGTTATGACAATAGGTAATAAAAACTTGCATCTATCTCTTCCACAGTAGGCTCGGTCAATCTTCTTCAACTCCTCTTTGTCTACTCTTTCTTTTATCTCTTTTTTCGTATTTGGCCAGTAATAGCTATATTTGACCATGGAAGGGTATGAATATGCTCTTTGTCTGATAGTTTGCTGAGGTGATAACATTTGTTTTTGACGTAATGAATATAATACAGCTGGTATGAATAAAGTAAATAGAGATGCGATCAAAATAGGAGCATATTTCCTTAGTGTCGGCTTTATTGCCATTTTGTATTCAAAGAGAGAAAGAAAGAAGGAAAAAGAGAGCTAGAGAGAGGATCTACGTAAATTAGCATGGCACTTTTTTTTAAGCACTACCAAAACAGGCTATCAGTTTGAAAATAGTGGTCGGGATTTCATTTTATAATTTTAGACAATCTCATTGAAACAAATTAATTGGAATTAAACATTCAAGGTCTGTTACACACACGGATCGACTCATCTTTTACAAATGTTTCGGCGGTCGTAGACCGCTGTCTCCGCTTTTGGATACTCTTCCGAACCGCGCTTTGTTTTCATACACTGTAACAGGCGTAGCTGCCGATCGTTATCTTCCAATTATTTTAAATAAATAGCACGGATGAAGCGGATGATTAATTAAGAATGAAAGCGGACGTCCGCCGCTTGGTTATGAGACGATGTTTATCAAAGACGGTAATGAAAAGGACACTCCTTTTCACACCGGATATATAGATGAAGCACTTTGCAAGATGGACTATTGCCAGTACTAAAGTACATGCTCTATGTTTTCGACTTGTTTATCGTCTGCTTTGACTGTACTATTTACACATCTTTTGTCGTGATTAAAGCTCAGCTACCGTGGCTCAGAAGATCACTAAATCCTAGAATATTCGGTGATCGCAAAGTTTGTTGGCTGCTCCTATCGCTTCATCTTCTAAATCATCTATTAAATGAACCACACATCTTCCATCTACGTATAGTATTAATTCTCATAGAGGGTTTTTTTAATAGTAATCATAATCCATGGGAAGTAAAAGATATTGTTACGTCAAGACTTGATAACGAGATACGTGCTTGAATTGAAGAACACGTTGAAAAACACATGGATTGGAAGGGAGTCAAAGCATTATTAGGTATGAGTGAAGACGAAATAGATAAGTTAGCTCCCAATGGAAGCACCTTTGATGTGGTTTCCTAACACTTTGATACTAATTTGCACTCTTGTACAAGATTGAAAAAGATATCGAAAATGGTACTTTGTTGGTATTGTGCCTTCTAATTTAAGAATCTGCTATCATACGGTGAACAGCATTATCAATGCCAAATTCAATAATCTTTCAAAAAAAGAAATCCCCTTGATTCAGAAAGCGAGAGACTCTGGATACAACATCTTCAACAAAGAAACTATGTTACCCTCTTTATTGTTAAACCTTTTAACGGTCCTGGTGAAACAAGCGCTTTTGTTGATCCAGTTTTTCTGAACGAGAATACCCATAGATAGATTCGTGAGAAGCTCAGACACCAATGCAACAATTACATATTATGAAAACTGAATTGTATACAAATCGATTACAAACAAAAGCCATCCTTAGTTCTCAAGAAAAATGAAAAAGATGCTATAAACAAACTATGCCATGGTTCGACGCAATTTGGAAAGTTGATGTCGGACTTTCTCTCTGTGTGGAGAACGGACCTGGGATACCTCCGTGGCTCCATGGACCATGACTTACTGACTGCACTTTTATTTAATAAAAATTTCAAATGGTGAAATTCGAAAGTAAACCTTATGGACAAACAAGCGCATTTGATGCATTGGCTACACAAGCAAAGAAGAGACCCTTTCTTTATTTCGGTCTACCATTCTTGACAATTATGGTAGCTGGTTCCTTTGGCCTGTCTCAATTGACCCAAACAAAGTTTGATCACAGAGATCGAAAGCATCGAAAGGTAATGTCAGCTAAATCTATGTATAACAATAAACCAACATTTTTAATGTAGGTAGAGAAAGAGGAAGCATTGGGTATGGATAAAAATAGACGTACATTGAGTTTACAAGAAGAATATTTCGTAAGTTATGCATCAGATTATCATTTTTGACATTAACATGTTCTAATTAGCGACTACAATCTAAAACTGATGACGAATGGGAACAAGTTAGAATCACTCGACCTTCAGAATATAAAAAATAGCCCATAAAAACAAAATGATACCCACATAAAAATAATTGAATTATTTAAATAAAGCCTTTTTCTTTCTTTCTTTCTTTCTTTCTTTCTTTAAAGTCATGAACTTGCAAACACGACTACAAGAGTGTCTCTCCATTCCACAACAAAAAGAAAAGATAGATGCCTTTAGTTCTGTATTGAACGACATTCTTCTTTCTAGTAGCAACACACAAGATTTAGAATATTATATTGACGCTGTCTTGAACGATCAAGTGGGTCTAGTCGCTTCTAGACAGCTTCTGTCTGATTTTATTGCCTTGTTTGACCAAAAGATAACAAACCATTCGACACAAAAACAACTCTTGCTTTATGCTATTGCTCGTACCCAACCTCGTTCAGTCAGCTTTGAAGAATCGGCAAGTATATAAATATTTATGAATGTATTTTTATGTTGACACATTTTTTCTCTGTTTAGTTATCACAATTAAGAGAAAAGCTAGCCGATGTTTATGAAAGTGAAGACGATTACTTGGAAGCAGCTAAAACACTGCAAGGCATTCCACTTGATTCTGGTCATCGGTACCCCCAAAAAAGAAAAATGATATACCATAGATGAACTCACGTATGAGAGTTAATATATAGAGCTGTATCTGATGAATATAGATTAAAGATATATATGCGCATAGTAAAACTACTTTTGGAAGAGGATGAGGCAATACAGGCTGAAACTTATCTTAATCGTACAGCACTGCTCATCGCAAGCTCTAGTGACACACTATTAACTCTGACCTACAAATTATCTCAAGCGCGTATTCTTGATGCCAAGCGCAAGTTCCTCGAGGCGTCTTCAAAGTATCATGAATTAAGCTATGTTGCTGAAATACCTGAAGACGAGAGAATATTATGCTTGTAAGACATATATGTTGCTTTGGGGGTTTAAGGCTAATATATTCTTGATAGAACGGCAGCGGTACAATGTGCAGTACTAGCAGGCGCTGGGCCACAACGATCATGTACATTAGCAACGTTATATAAGGACGAAAGAACACATCAACTTCCATCTTATGCTATTCTCGAAAAGACATACCTAGAACGTATCATTCGTCCAGACGAAGTGTCAGAATTCGTCAGCACGTTAAAGCCTCACCATCTGGCTCGTTTGGCTGATAATACAACCGTGTTTGACCGTGCTATCATTGAACATAATATGCTGTCAGCTTCCAAGATTTACAATAACATTCGATTGGATGAGCTGGCTACTTTATTAAACGTGTCAGTTGAGCAGGCAGAACAGGTAGCAGCACGAATGATTGGAGAAAATAGAATGGTTGGAAGCATTGATCAATTGGAGCAGCTCATTTCGTTTGAATCAGGTGGAGCAGCACAAGAGGAGGAAACGGGTGCTGTCAGTGCAGTACCTGGTGGAGCGCAATCTAATTATCGTGTAGAACAGTCCATGTTGGAAATCATCAAGTGGGATAGAGCAATTCAAACACTCTGTCATGACCTTGACTCTGCTATTGCCTCTATTCAAGAAAAATACCCTCAATATGCTTCAACAAAAATATAAAGTAAACAGTTTTATTATTATTGTACATCTATTTCGTACACAAAGAGGGTATTTTTTTATATATTTGTGTATGTGGGTAAAATGCTGTTGTTTTATACCCGATTCTGTAAGACGCTTTCGATACAAGCGTTAATATAGTCTTTTCTGCTTTGCATAGAGACACCAAAGATATTCTGTAGCTCTTCACGTACTTGTTTCTTTGTAACCTTGGTGAGATCCGCAGTTTCAAGTATACGCTGTACTTGTTGCATAATCTCCTCATTCTTGGGACCCTCCGTATTAAATCCGTCCATCATCAGCGAACGGCTACTGCCAGCCTTATTGAACTGTGATGAGTTCTGCAGGGGAATGTATTGACCGGGCGTATTGAATTGTTGAGCAGGAGCAAATGAGGCCATGGATCGACTAGAAGGAAGCATGGACGTGCTATTGTTCGTATAAGGCATCATGGGTGTAGAAGCGGATGAAGGGAAGATCATGCTGTTATGATCAAAGCCCATAGTTTGACGTGCTTGTTGTTGTTGAGCGACACTTCGTGACGATGAATGAACACTCATGTTGTCAGGCATCATCATCATACCAGAAGCAGCGCCATACACAGAACCAGGTCCAGGACGAGGATAATTGCCTCGGCTTCCGTGGGTATAACCACTGCTCTGAGAGACATTATCACTCCAATGGTCCTCTGACAGTATTTGTTGTTCATATTCTGACCATTTCATGGTAGGAATGGATTTAGGATCAAATGTGCCTTCATCAGCCGTGACAGCCACCTTCTTGCCCTTTTCACCAACAACGATACGTGTGTTACCCCATGAAAAGTCGTCAAAGTGCCAGTAAGCATAGATGGGAATATAGAATGAAAAGACAGGCATGGCAAATAAGGAAACAATCATCCACATGATAAATTCCCAACGACCCTTGATGATAAACAACAAAGCTTGAAGACCATAAGTACCGGCGATCGTAGCAATGGAAATGATAGGCACACTGCCTTCCCAAGTAGCCAAGGTATAAATCAAGTAGCCCAAATAACCCAAGAGTGCAGGCATGACTGCTGTACTGATTAAATCAAGTAAAACGACAAAACGCATCGAGAAACAGCAGAAACCACAAAGACGAGGTAAGAAGACAAGTTCGCCCAAGTTATGGATCGTAGAGTTGATCCATCGACGACGTTGAGAGACCAAGACGGACCATGTGTCAGGAGCATTCGTCTTACATTGAGCATCTGAATTAAACTTGGTCTTGAAATTAGCAAAATGTTTCAATAATAATGTGGTCAGATAACGATCTTCACCAAGATGTAGCAAGTTCTTCTTGTGTAGTGTATCGACAACATTCACAGAGTAATCGGCAATGATTTCGTTGCTGATAAAGAGAGCACGCTTACCATCGACAGTACGGATACGATACATGGTAAAACAACCTGGAAGACAACTGACAGTGGAAAAGAGGGATTCAAACGACTTGATAAGGTGATGGGATACGAAGTATTCGTATACTTGAATCATTGTTACCCAAGTATCCTTCTCGTTTGCGAGGGTTGTCTCACCACAGATACCAATGATCTTTGAATCATGCACCGCGCTTGAAACAAGGTAATTGAGACCATCTGGCATCACTTCTGTATCTGCGTCAACCATGAGAACAAACTCGTAGAATTCCGGACTGACACCAATAACATTCTTCATCTGATGATAGATCTCGAGCTGTAGAGGATTCATAGGCGCATCATAGTGAACACGGTTGAGGAATTGCATGAGGACCAGCTGAGAGTCTCGCTTACCACGATTACCTGGCTTCTGGCGTTCACGAGGATTACCACACTTAACCACGACGATGTAAGGCACGACATGACCCGCCACTTCATACAAGCCAGAATAGATCTTTCCCATATTGTGCTGCTTGCTTCCTTCACCAACAGAGACAAAAGACAGAGGCTCAGGATCCACTTGGGGATCGACACCCAAGATGTCAAGGACAATACGAGGTGTAGGTCGATCGTTACCACTACCCACGATCATACCGTCACAGATGACGAATAACAATTTACGCTTGTCATCGTAATGAAGTCGAGCAATGGAGTCTATGGTCTTTCGTAGTGATTCTTCGTCTTCAGTATAACATGTCACTTGACAAATGACAAACTTATCGTGTTCTTCGGGCGCTCGCTTACCGCCGAATCGAATAGCGGCTACAAACTTGAAGACAATGACGGCAGCCAAAAGACAAGTGACAACAAGCAAGAGGTACTCTGAGAATTGGCATTTGGCTGAATTTCTTGAATCGACGTAGCCTACAAAGAACAGGTTTCGAAGACAGACGAGCTCTCGTTGCAGACTTGCTTGGTCAAGGCTCAAGCTGTAAAAAGCGTTGGTAATATCTTGTCCCGAGTGCTGCTGAAATAGATCAACCACTTGTTGGTTCAAAAAGTTTGTATTGATATCTGCAGGTGGTGTCGTTCCAGGAGGGCCACGCGCGTATCGTCCACCCATAGTATAAGAAGTGAGGTCGTAGATTCTGTCGTTAACAACAGCCCAGATACGCAAAGTCTTGATACCATTGATGGTCGTGGCTGACGAAGCTTGATCTGAGATAGCCTTGTATTCATAACCCATATTTCCCACCTTGTAGTTCTTTCGGAGCATTGTCATCTGATCATAGTACCAGTTGGGGTTGTAGACATCAGATGAGTATCTAAAGTCGTGGTATTGGCCGTTTGTGTCTGTCAGGTTGATCTGGTAATCTAAGGAGACAAACTCTGACACACCTGGACATAAAGCAGATACCTGAACGGGGAACAAGTTGGTCACATCTTGTCCACCATATTCCATCACGGATGAGGTAGGTACGAGGTTCATAGGATAATGATGCGGCGCGAATTTGGTAAGATCAAATACTTCACCGCGTATAGCAACATACGCGCCCTTGGAGTTAGTTTTGTCATGACTCGCTAATTCGGCAGGCGAATATATATGTTGTTTGGGACAGATCACTTCACTAAAGAAGACCAAGAACCAGATAACAAAGGCACACATCAAAAAGATAATCATACACAGCGTCACTTTTTCGCGCCAGGCGACACGAATATCCTTACGCTTCATTCGACCACACCAGACCAAGAATTTGGAAGGAATCCACCAAGTGCAAAAATAGACAAAGAATAACCAGCGCTTTCGGCCTGCGCTCATCTTGGTTTCGTCCTCTTCTGTTTCATTTATGTTTTCTACCACGGGTGCCTGTTGAGGAATGAGCGCTAATCCTCCTTGGTGGCTACCGTACGATTCTGATCCATAGAATGACCCTTCTTGCTCCATGTATTGACCAGATTCGTCTTCTGAATAGTATGAGCCGTGATCATTGTCGTAGTAATTTTGAGGGGGCAGAGGAAGACCTGCAGCTGCTGCAGCTGCTGCAAATGGATGTGATACACTGGCTGTGTCTCCTTCTTTATTGATGTCTTTGGCTTGACGTTGCTCGACCTTCTCGTACGAACGTAGTTTATCTTCCAATTCTCTCCATGCGATTGCACTCAAAAAGACCTAAAAGAAATAGAAATAAATACAAAAAACATACAGAGATCACAAAAGTAGTTACCTTGTTTTGTGTAATAGACATGTTGGGAGCTGTCCAACCCATGATACCAGCAGCCATTTCACATTGAGAGCGAAGTAGTCGTGTGGTATCTAATCCTTCAAACAGATGTCCATAATGTTCTAAAAACTCTTGATGATCATACGATTCAACATACTGTATATTGGGGAGTTGAAGCAGTGATGGTATCTTGAACATATCTATTTGAGACTGCACCAACTTGGTGTCAAAGTTGCCGGATTCTTTAAGTTTTGGCAATATGCAGTAGACGACCCATAGCTTAGCTTCCCCAAGTGATTCAATCAATTCATCCAACGCAGATTGTATTTGTGCCAGGACAGTGGTTGGACCTGTACCATCGGATCCTCCCTTTTCGTTACTGCCATTATTACCATTTGTTCTACGCGTCGATTTGCGCTGAGAGGGTGCTCTCATCGGCTTGGCTGATTGTTGAGCCGAAATGATCGCAGTGGTATGTTTGGGGTGGCTTTGCGTTTTTACATTAGCAAACAATTCTACGATAAATGAGTTCCAAGAGGGCTGTACGTCCATTCCGCCCTTAAAGAGAGATAAAAAGTCGACAGAGATCTGATTGTTGTTTTGTGCGATAAAGCCTTCGGTGGAGTATTCGATAGGTGTATTTCCAAAGTGCTGAACGACGAAATGACGAGCGTTTGTGTCTGAATTCTTGACAGAAAAGGCAGGATGTGTTGAGTTGAATTTGATGATGGAGTCCATGATGTTGTTGTCAGTGTATGCACGCTTAGATACGTCTGTCATCGTGTTCACTTCGTGGCAGATACCCTTGGGCCTGGTCAAGAGATCTAAGGCTGTTGATTGATAGTTGATATCGGGTACATGAATACCTTCAGCCCTGAAAACATCTGTTTCCACCTCGAACAGAGTTTGATCCATATATTGTTGTATGCGTTCATTGACTAAGTTGACACAAAGTTGTTCAAAGCCTGCTACTGGGTAATACGATTGAAGACCTGGGAAATCTAAGATGCCGATAAAGCTGTTAAATTCCTCTGTGCAGGTCTTGCTATTGATTTTTTCAACGATCCAAGAGAACAAGAGGGAATAGAGCACTTGGCATAGTTCATCACGCTGTTCAGCAGCTTGCTGTGCATTTAAAATTAAAGTAGTAATGTCCTTGCGGATCATCGTCGTTTTAAATGTCAGTACATTTTCAAGCGCATGAGGATCGAGACCCAGGAAATCAGCGACAAGATCAAGTAACTCGGCATTTTTGACAAAAGCGGCTTCCTGTGTACCGGTACCGGTTGGGTCTACGAAGCTAAGGTTACCAAGATGGAGTATAGTAGCGACCAACTGGATCACTCTTCCAATCTGTTCCTTTTTGAAGCCCAAGTGTTTCATGGCAACCTTTAGATCTTCAAAGCGCTGAGCGTCCGTTGGTAATACAGGCCTCTTGAATTTTTGCAAATAGGGGTAGCTTGATGGATCGGTTAGCTGCAGAGTGGACCTTTCATCTGGAGATACACCAGCTAATAAATAATAAAATATATTGAAATTTCCATCCGAAGCAGTCGTTATACTAGAGTTTGTAACACGAGAAGATTCCAAGGAATAATGAAGTGTCTTTGAACCCACCATTCTGCCTCTTTCATTGAACTGAATTTCACCGTAGTAACTAAAACGAGATGCTGATGAGCTTGTATTTGTCTGGCAATGACCGAAGGCTTCGAGCACTTTTTGTGATTCTATAATTTGCGTTTGTACTTTGGATTCCTTCTTATGACTACTCAGTCGTACAAGGTGGCGGATGGTCAATCTACGAATTTCGGACTTGCCGCTGCCGGCTACTCCCCTAATTATATATAACAATCAAAATTAATGTCAAAGTTATCTTGTGTGTTTTTTTTTTTTTTTTTTTTGGCTTACTTTAACATGATCGCTTGATCACTTCCTGTTCTTCTCATATGAAAATAGGCTCGATTGATAAGATCGAACAAGTGAGGATCAGGTGTTTGCTTATGTCCTGTTGCATCTTTATATGCTGCTACATATTCTAAACTTGCTTGATCATCATTCATCGGTAATTCTTTCAATGGATTTAAAGCAATGATATGACGAGAACCGATATTGGTGTATATCTTGAGCTCATTATATCTTGAGCGTAGACAGCTAGTGATGCTTTCACTTGATGTATTTGATAAAGTAGACACATCTATTCTATTTGAATCATCTTCTTTTAAATTTGATTTTCTTGACTTCTTCATTTTCTTTTTCGTAGAAGAAGAGTAAAGAAAAAGAAAAGAAAAAGAAAAAAGAGAGAAAAAAAAAAAACGAGTTTGAAGGATCTTGAATTTCTTTCTCTTTTGCCCATTTTTTTCTATTACAGCACAACAGATTTCTTTGTGTAATACCAAGAATAATTTTTTGGAGTTGGTAATACCACTAACTTAATTAATATGGAAAGTTTATTTTAAGCAGCATTTGTTCCAGAAATACTCTCCCAAAAAAGGAAAGTGTAGAATTGGTTCAATAGGCCACGAGAGAAAGAAAGGTCTCGCCTTGATCGCAAAAATAATAGGATGTAAGGCTTATTTATTTATATTGTTTAAAGGAAAAAAGAAATCTTGTGTGTTGACTCAATGTTGTAAAAAGAAGGCTATTTCCATTTTAAGTAATTTTTGACGCCCTTTTCTTCTTCATCTCACATTATTTAATACAAATTATTCAGGGCACAGTTTAATGGTATATTTTTTACAGTTGTTATTGCTTTTTAATTGTTTGATTCATTGAAATATACAATAAAGTAGTACCTTGAGTTCTAAGCAGTAGGTCAGTCTTTTATCCAAAACGGTTTTGCTTATTTCAATATCATTCTTTTGCCTTTCTTAAGGAGTGATATCTTGTTGTAGCTTCCTAGGAAAAAGACAAGACTATGCAGTAACCCCATGCGCATTAGTCTTGTTCAAAAGATGAAGCCTAGAAAAAAACGCATCTTTTGTATGCATATAGACTACTTTTACATCAAGATACTCAATCCTGGCAATAATAATAATAATAATAAAAAAAAAATAGGGTGAAAGAATAAAAAGGGCACTGGATTGAATGCCAAAAATAGATTTTATTTTTTTTTGTATATAAAGTAATACGATATTAAGGTAACTATATTAAACATAAAAATAAACATCCTTTGAGGCTATGCTCCAACTGCTCCACCTTCAACAAGTGTATACTTTGACGACGAACGGTGACAGTGGTGATGCTTTTTGTGTACTTTCTTATGATGCTCCTTGTGGCAATGGTGTGCGTGATGATTATGATGACAATCGTTCAGATAATACAAGTACACGGGTGCACCTGTTGTCATGGCTGTCGTCTCCTTGGCTGTCTTGGTTTCTTTCTTTATGGCACACTTTGTACCAAACGTATTCATCACTCCCAACACGCGATGACAACCAGGCTGAACATCGGTCAGTAAGCTTGATAAATTAGGTACAGAATAGATGGAACGGCTTAATTGCATGTCTTCCAATTCTCGCTTCAGTTTGATCGGCAATTTAAAACTCGTCTTTTCATTATCCTCCATGTGTTCATTTGGCTCTTCTTTCAGTATGAGCGTACTTGTCGAGGACCTCGCTGATTTATTGACCTTGACTGTCGTTGGTGATAACAGACTCTCTTCATCATACATGTCTTCTTCATCATTGTTTTGTTCATTTTGATATTTTACAAATTCAGGGGTAAATGGCGATGAGGGAACCACGTGCGGTATGACCACCGATTTATTATTAGGGCTGTTACTATTATTATGACCGCAATGGTGATCATGATGGTGATTGTGATGGTGAGCATCATGGCAATTCTGTTTATGCTTATGAGTACCATTGCTTCGTTCATATAATGGACGATGTGCTGGCTTAGATTTATGATTAGCTGTAGAAGCTGCAGCTGCAGCTGCCGCCGTTGCTGCTGCTTTAGCCATCTCAAGTGAAGACTGCTGCAGTTTGTGGATTTGTTGCTGCTGTAATAAAATTTGTTGTTGTTGTTGCTGCTGCTGAAGCTGCTGTTGCTGTATCATAAGTTGCTGCTGCTGCTGTAGCTGCTGTAACTGCTGTTGCTGCTGAACAATGACCTGCTGTTGACGTCTTTGTATCTCCTGCTGGAATTGTAACTCTTGCTGTCTCTTTATTTCTTGTAGCTCAATTTTCAGCTTCATTTCTTCTTGCTGTTGTTGTCTTATTATCTGCTGTTGCTCTTGCATTGCTTGAGGGAAGCTAGGGTATGCAGAGACGGATCGGTTGATCTGGAATTTCTTACTGCCTGTAGACACTTGTTTTTTTTCGTCTTCCTCGGTTGTCACAGGTAGCGTATGTACAGGTGATTGGACAAAAGATTGACGAATGAATGAAGGGGATGAAGGTAGAGGTGGATGTCTTGTCAATACAGTTATATCAGACTGTGTCTGTTACAAGGGAAAAATAAGAATCATAATAAAAAAAGAAATTAGAAAAACTTACCTGGATTGGCATCATGTTGGTTAGAACGGACGTCGATCGAACAAGCCTGCCCTGAGGCTGTATTGACGGAAAGGGACTGTTATTACTGGGTATGATAAATGATTGTGATTGAACAAGAGTTCTAGGTTTTTCAGAAAACATCACAGGCAGAGAGGGCGAAGGACTGATTCCCTCCTGTTTAAAGGAAGCCAGTGTCTTCCTGACTTCTTGCCGATGCCTTTCTTTCATACGATTCATCAGTGTTTTATTCGAGAGAAGTGTAGAAGGTCTTTGTCTAAGCACCGGATGTGGTTGAACTTGAGTCCGTTGTTGCACTTCTGAATCAGAATCGCTATCGTCATCATCACTATGAATATTTGGCTGATTGGTAAATGAAATAAGGGGTCTAGGAGGCACGACCTTTGTCTCTGATGCAGGTATAACAGCAGTATTAGTAGGAACAACAGGTGCATTATCATTAGGTGTAGTGGGGGAATTCGCAGACGAAGGACTCTGTGGAGCTTGATCAAACTGTAATAAAGGAGTCCTCAATGGCCTTGGAGCGGGCGATGAAGAGCGAACAGGGGAAGTAGGTCGACATGAATCATTTAGTGTAGTAAATGATGAAGCAGCCAATTCTTGCATAATATCGTCCATTAAGCTCGTTTCCAATGGTTTCGGAATTATAGTAGGGGAAGAGTAATTGAATTCATGAAGAATAGAGGCTCGATCTGGCTCGGTAACAGGATTTGCCGGGGAAGACTTTTGTCCTTGCTTTCGGGACGACTTTTTGAAGTTGAGTAAGCCCATGTATTTGGAATGAATAAAGTTATAAAGAAAGAAAGAGAAGAAGAAGAAGATTAAGGAAAAAAAATACGAGTTAATATATGCACCGAGTACTATATATGGTGGTTTATCATCGCCCATTTGTTCTTATAGAAGAAAGTATATATATGTATATCGTCTTTGTGTGTGCCTCCTAAATTTTATATATCTTGAATTGATGAAAATGTATGTGTAATGCATTGCAGTGTACTATATTTGTTATGCTTTTTGTTACTTTTTCCTTGCCACTTTTTTCCTTTCAAAGTTATTCCCCTTTATTTATTGTTCTTCGCCCTTTTCATAATGTTTTGTTTCCTCCTAAGCATGTTTCATGGCTTTATATTTAAATCATCATATGCACACTCCCTGAGATGATGCTTCATGTAAATCCTTTTAAAGTTAAGATTGCACCCAACCAAGCCTACGTGAATAAACAAAAAACTAATATAGACATATACTAATTCTGGATTGATCTGTACAGGCGGACTGTTGTATTGACTTTAGTGTGTGATGTGCGTATTTTGGATATTTAGCACTTCATTAGCCACACACACACACCCGAACAAGATAAGGCAAGTCATTATTATAATGCATAGACTGGCCATTGATAAAACATGGTAGATGGTATGCTTAAAATAGATTTATTCATTCAAAAAAAAAAAGAAAGCATGATACTTTTTTATAAGTTTCTGTAATCTTTATTCTCCCATTTTCATCCTTCTTATCCCTCCTTCTTTTTTTTCCCTCACTGTCAGTTACTTGTTTATTACTATTAGAGCTCATGATAAATAACCTTAAACATTGATAGAAACAGACATATAAAAAAAAAGAGATAACTTTATATGTTTATTACTGTATTTATTCTGATTCTTCATCAGAATCTTCCTCTTCAGCAGTTTCGAGCCATTCTAAGAAGGGCTTGGCGGCCTTCTTGACCTCCTTGGAGATGTCACGGTCAAGATAACGCTTAGAAGGCTTTTCTCCCCACTTTAAGAAAACTTCATCTTCAATGATATCCAAGTCATACAATTTCATCAAGATGGTAGGTGTCTTCTTCAAGAGCGCGTCCTTGTGCTTCAAGCCAATAAGACGCTCAATACCACCAAGAGTGGCCTTTTGATGCTTTTCGTCGGTCACAAATTTGGAGAGAAGTTTAGCACGCTTGGGAATTTGAGAGACAACGGTTTCATCAAAGATACATTGAATCAAGACGAGACAGGCCTTGTATTTGCCATAGACACCCAATTCTTTAGCCTTTTCAATGATATCTTCATCAGAGAGATTCTTTTGGCTTTCTAACCAATCACCAAAAGCGTCATACTTGTTGTCAACTTCTTCATCGTCGTCATCAACTCCACCAAATGCACCACCTCTCTTGATGCTAAGCTCTTTCATACGTTGAGCAACAGCTGCTTCGCTTGTATCTTCAGACCAATCCTCAAGGGCCAATTTACTTTCCATGTTCAATCCAGCGGCTTGCTTTTGGATACGTTGAGAAATGATATCGTCATCGGAGCCATTACCGGCATCAGCAGCTTC
>JAMYHX010000615.1:0-21080 GCA_025529335.1 Rhizopus sp. PT2906
ACGTGACAATAGAATTTAACGATCGCGAATTTTACTCTTGGCATCAGTGTCAATAATTTTTAGAAAAACTGTATAACGCTATATATACTGGAATAAAACCACTAGATCTAGAGGAAGACCAAGAACAGACGAGTCTTCTGATGCTGAAAGTATATCCAGAGGTAGACCCATGGCAAGGCCTGCTGCTTATATCTCGCAGCTTTCTCGCCTTCATCCTTTGGACCTTGGACGTATGGACAAGGAATGCTCTCACTGTCATGTCTTGCACTGGACCGATGAAAGACAAGAGACATCATCTTTGAGAAATCCTAGCTAGGAGTGATGCTGCAAGCAGGGATCAGTCCAGTTGCAACTCTTGCCTGGTCCATCTGAGTACTTGAAGGACTTGCTTGCAAGTACAGACACTCATGACCGTCACTTCAAGGACAACCTTCGTCAATACAACGCTGCCTTTACGTTTACCTCTTTAGGATGCAACATTGTCTCAGCTGGGGAGCGTAATGTCAACAGTAACAGAGGTGGGCTTCACGCATTCCAGATCCACGGTGCTCTTTGCCACCGCCAGGGGCTGCTTGTCCCTTATGAAGGCAGCGAACCCATCTTTCGCTGCACAAAGAAGATCCGAAAGGAACGAAAATCTTAATTCCGAGATCACAACGGAGATTTCGACTATGCTTTCTCATTGTAACCCTTTTTCACGCATATATCGCCATACACATGAGATCCTAAGCAGAAACGAGAACAAAAATACGGACGGAGATTTGAGCAATAATATCAGTGACAACAATGAAAGCAACAACTCGCCTTACATTATCATCAGTCCTTCAATGAGAATGAGGTTAATCGAAGGGAGTAACAGGCGTATTATCAATCTTCCTACAACGGAGGAAGCCGCTGCTGTCATACCAATTGAGTATAGCGATCGAAGCTTCAGAGATATTATACTTACCTTAAGAAGAAGAGATCGTAATAACAACATTCGTCAAGGCTATGGCTTTGACCAGTACTTTCAGCGTATCAGGGAAGCGCATGCTGCATACATGCCCACCTACTATGTCCTTTTATTTCCTCATCGAACTTACGGATGACATTGGGCATGCGCCTTTCCTCCTCCTCCTCCTCCTCCTCCACTGCTACCATCACCACAACCACTACGAACGAAGAAGTAACTATTTCAACAAGAAAGATAAGTTTTATTTATTTTAACTTCAGAATTACTTATACAACAATATACATCCTCTATTTTAGTCTATTTGAATACGCCTTGTCTCTTTATTTGCCTTGGGAATGATAACCTTTAAGACACCATTTTCATAGCTTGCTTTAATTTCTTCAGATTTGATAGAAACAGGGAACGAGAAGGATCTTTGGAAGTTACTGGAAATTCGTTCATTTACCCACCATCTGGGTGTAGTAGGGGTAGACGTAACGCTATTACCATTCGTAGTAGCGGTTTCAGTAGATGAAGTAGTTTCTGCAGATACCTCTTTGCTTTCTTTAGCAGCTTTACTCTCTGAAGCAGCAGAAGATTCTTGGTGGGTAGAACCACGTAACTGGAGTGTATTGTCATTTATGAGTTCAATATGGATATCTTTCTTGTCATAGCCAGGTAATTCAGAATGTAGCTCAAAGGCTTCTTCTGTTTCAATCAAGTCTGTTGCAGGCTGACGAGCAAAAGATCTTGCAGGAATAGCAGAGCGACGAGCTATATGGTAGAACACAGGTTCTTCTATTAAGGCAAAGGCACGGTTAAAGTCACGGAGTGCTTCAGAAAAGAATCGTTGAGAGAGAGACATTGATAAAATTGCTTTATTTGATACAGGACCCTTTCAAGTTTTTTTTTTCACCTTTTTATACACAAATCACTCGGAACGGGTTTATTCCATATTAGGATCATTATAAATCTTTTTACTTCTAGCAGATTCCTGTAATTGCTTTGTCTTTCCGTTTCTTTCTAGCATTTTACCCTTGTTTCATTTTGATTGGTCCGTAAATGCGAAGACTGTGCTGAAAGGGAGTGAACGATGAGTCAATTCTTTGCTACGGCTGCGGATGTTCACCCTGTTGTCGCCGATATGTGTTCAGCTGAATTCTGCATTCATTTGTTTGTTTTTGATACAATAGTAAAGAATGGAAGGAATGTGCAGGATTAAGCTCAAATGAGCTTCCTGTCGCATTTAATAAGCATGTATAATTAAGCAAGGAGTATGGTCACAGTCGTTGCTACGGAATAGCCGGAGAAAAAAAAATGCGTAGTACGATTTGGAGAATATCCCCCCCCCTTGAAAGATAACTCATCGGATGTTTATACGTGTTTGTGAATTTTAGCCACAAAAGTAGGCTTGAATCAAGGATGAACGGTGTGAACAAAGGGACGGGAAAACGTCGGGAAGAAGATGGAATGATTTGTTATGTCAGTTTCCTTTTTACTACGTCTTTCTTGATGACATATGATAATAAATGTTGTCAATACAAACTAAAGAGAAAGACAAGATATATAAAAAGATCATATATAAAGAAAAACCATGTTAATCACACATCCAAAGCAACATTTGGTGAGAAAAATGCTACATGAAAGAGAAAGAGAGTTTCTTTTTCTCACGATAGCCACCAACATGGTAGGATTTCTTTATTAAGTCAACATTTTATATATACACAAAAAAAAGGAGAAAAGACGGATGAAGCTTAAATGTTCTTTATACAATATTAAGTTGATATAAACTATACACAAATGAGAAAAAAAGAAAACAAGAGCAAATAGATAAAATATACATTATTTTTCCACACTCTCGGGTGAGAATATGGGTGGTAAATTGCGATCCCAAGGTGGTCGCTCTATGAGATCCAGCAGAGATCGATTATGGTTATTCCCATTGGTATATGTCTTGCTTTCATGCGTGAATCGTGTGAGTATCCGAGATGGTAACTGTGGTGAGCTGTTTGGGGTGGCTAGCAGCACACTAGTTCTTTCTGTACTCAGTTGAATGTCCAAATCTAAACTTGGTAGAATATGCTTTGAAGGTGATAATGGCGGTGAGTTAATGGGTGTAGGTGTAGGAAGAAATAAGGGTGGTCTGGATTCATAATATTTTTCTTTCTTCTTTTTATTTTTTGGATACATATGTGTACGGATATGACGAGAGAGTTCATCAGAACGAGAGAATCTCTTACTGCAGCCTAAATATGTGCACGGATGAGGTTTTTCTCCTGTATGAGTTCTAATGTGACGATTCAGGTGCTCTAATCGATAGAATGATTTAGGACATATAGCGCATTGGTGATGCCTAGAAGGCTTGTTGGTGTGCATCTTATCAAAGGCAGGTATAGGATACTTTGCTTTATTTGTGGATAGATTGACCAAACAATGAGCCGCTTCTATTTCCATAAAGAAGAAGAATAAAAGGAGAGAAAGAGAAAAAGAAAAAAAAAAAAAAGGAAATGGTCATATATTTATACTTAAGGGAATACCTGATTTAGTTTACTTAATCATAGTCATTTATGTCCTTAGCATTTCTCACGTACACAATTTAGAACATATAGTTAATCTCTCTTAACGCGCGTGTAATGACCGATATGGTTTATGCGTAACTGTAAAAAAGTGTGGGAAAGATTATGCTTCTTTTGACTGGTCTAAGCCACCTTGAGATGATATTCATCCACGCATGCACACAAAAAGTAAAACTTTCTTTTATTGATAAAGATGGTGGCTAATTTTGAGATCTTTAGTAGAATTCAACCTCATGAATACTTGAAGAAGTTTCTAAACGAAAAAGTGAGACCAGATGGAAGAGTTCTTGAACAGTTCAGAAAGACCATGATTACAAAAAACGCCATATCAACAGCCAATGCAAGTGCAATGGTTCGATTAGGAGGTACCACTGTTGTCTGCGGTATCAAAGCAGAAGTGAGCGAACCCAAGATGAACACGCCTGGTCAGGGATATTTGGGTACATAGTGCAACTTATATACAGCCCTAATGACATCTAATCATGTTTTCTTTTCAGTACCTAATGTCGAGTTATCACCCTTATGTTCTTCAAAGTTTAAAGCAGGACCACCTTCTGAAAAAGCACAAGTATTATCAGAACTTATCCATCAACTTTATACAAAGTAAGTAAACAATCATAAATATACAACATGTTGTCTAACTCACTTCTAGATCAAATGTGTTTCCTCTAGAGAAATTATGCATTGAAGAAGGAAAGGCTGTGTGGGTATTGTATGCGGATATCGTATGTTTAAACTATGATGGGAATGTACTGGACGCAAGCTTACTGGCATTATCGATTGCATTAAGAAACTGTAACATCAAATAAGTGTGTGTACTTATCATATGAATTCATGCTTTTATTGTTTATAGTGAAATTACCAAAAGCAGAAGTAACTCCTTCAATGATAGTAGAAGCAGATCCTAATGAGTTCAATGACCCTATTGAACTATCAAGATTCCCTGTCCCATCCACATTCTGCGTGTTTAATAACCCAGATGTTATATTAGCAGATCCTAATGATACAGAAGAAATACTCACCAAGGAGACAATTACAATTATCATGGATTTAGATTATAATATTTGTAGGATATATAAAACTGGAGGAAATACAGTCAGCATAGAACAACTAAAATATTGCATCAAAAAGTCAAAAGAAAGAGTAGATGAAATAAAGCAGCTGATCAGTTCAATGTAGAATATACACCAAGCATATATATACACACACACATATTGGATATAAATAAAATAAACTTCTTGTGTCTTAATGACCTCTTCTTCTTTTTTCACATCGTACACACGCTCTTGCATACATCAATGACATAAACTAAGGGGGCGTTTTAGATATATCTTTTCTGTGTGTAATAAATATTTACACAGTTTGAAAGTCTCACGGATTTATTTTTTTTTATTCTTTACTCCTGTCAAAAAAATGTCATGTACCTTTTATAGATCTAACAGATGTCTTTCAACATTTTCAACCATTCGTTCTCTACTCGGAAGCTTCTTACAGTCTAAAGACAAGCAGCTATCAAAGGTTGATTTACAAGATACGACAACAAGAAAGCCAAAAAAGAAAGTGGCCGTCATGGTAGGCTTCAACGGTTCTAAATATTACGGAATGCAATTGTAAATATTGGATCAAGGCACAAAGAGAGATAAACTAATATGTATTTAGTCAGGATAATGTTGTCAGTATAGAAAGAACTTTATTCGAAGCATTCTGTAAAATAGACGCCATATCCAAACAGAATTCATTGCACCCCTCAAAAGTTCAGTTTCATCGTGCGGCTCGAACGGATAAAGGCGTACATGCTGCCTGTAATGTTGTATCTTTAAAGATCATTCCTGATCCTTGTTTTATAGAAAAAGCAAATAGTGTCTTGCCTTCAGATATACGATTATGGGGTATGTATTTATATACATGCTTTACCTGTATTTATCCCTTCATTAGGATATGTAGAGACAACCAAAGGATTTAATGCCAAGAACCAGTGTGATTCACGTATTTATGAATACTTATTGCCTACATATGCATTAAGAGAGAAACAGACAAATATTGTTCTTAAGGAGCAACCTGGCGCACCTACTGATATTATGGTGCGTATGGGGGATAACCATGGTGATGAGCGATACGTTACCATGACAGATCCTTCAATTCTCTCAAACTATCGCGTAAGTCAAGAGAGACTTGACAAATTTAGTGAAGCCATGTTCATGTTTAAGGGTACACATGACTTTCATAATTATACCTTATCCAAGGTCATTGGCAAAAGAGATACAAGAAGACATATAAGAAACATTGAAGTAAGAGAAGTTACCCATGTTGAAGCTCAATTTTAAAATGAATTCTACTTAGGTCAGTAAGCCAAAGATGATTCAGGGAAGAGAGTGGATAAGTGTTAAGCTTCACGGGAATTCATTTATACTTCATCAGATCCGTAAAATGATTTGTAAGATAGCAATGATACATCGAGTGAATTGAGTGACTTACATATGATAGCTATGGCCATACTCTGTGTTCATGTAGATGCACCACTTTCACTTATTGAAGAAAGTTTTGGACCTCAAAGATGGAGTATTCCTAAAGCACCAGCATTAGGCCTCTTGTTGGAACAACCCGTATTTGAATACTACAATCAGAAAGTGATAAAAGAAGGAATTAGAGATCCAATTGATATTGAGCGTTATAGATCAGCCATAGACCAATTTAAACAAGACCATATCTATTCTTTTATCATTCATCAAGAGCATCAAAGAAATGTGTAAGTAGTTGCTTACCAATGTATGGTTGTGTATTAACTTGTTTAAAGCTTTGAAAAATTCTTGATTAATTCAGACGTACATATGGCTACTGAATATGATTTCCTTGTACAATAACTTCAAAAGTGCAACAACCAGATAGACAGACTACTCTTTATTATAAAAAAAAAATCTATTCAAACATAGCGTCTATTTCTTCTAAGCTCTTGCCTTTAGTCTCTGGTATAAACCACACACCAATAAAATTGAGTATGGAACATGCTCCAAAGAAAAAGTAGACACCAGAGATGGAGTATAGTAATAAATAGGGTATAGTGTATGTGATTAGGATGCTGCCAGCCCAACTTATTGCGTACGTAAGTGATAGCCCTTTTGCGCGATATTTCATATTAAACACCTCTGCAGTGTACACATAGGTACATATCTCCCATGTTGCAGCAAAGGAAGCTGAAAAGAAATAGATACAAAGGATAACAATATAACGCGCTTGTGCATTTGGTATAGCCACTTCTCCATTTGTAACCTCAGCATAAGTATAGAATATGATGCCTACAGTAAACATACAGATGCTTGAGATAGCTGATCCTATCAAGAATAAAGAGCGTCTTCCCCATGTGTCGACCCACCATTTAAATGAAATCATGTTGGCAATAAATGATAGCAAACTAGCGCCTCCAGTTAGGGCAAGTGAAATGGATACATCATCTAAACCCGCATTCTTGAAGATAGTTGGAGCAAAATAGGAAATGGCGACATTGCCAGTAAAGCAGGTCGCAATAGAAATGAAAAACGCCGTCAATGTTGTTTTAAGATTAGACCCTCTGAAGAGTTCAGCGTATGTTTGATTGCTGCCCATTCTATGCTCTGCCTCAATCTGTGAGACAATTTTGGTATATTCATCTTGGACGATCCTGTGATCTTTTGGCAGATCATAAATATTTCCCAAGACTTCCAAGCCTTCAGCATCTCTCTTTTGGCTGATCAACCAGCGAGGTGAGTACGGTAGCAATGAGCACGCTGCCAAGAATGCGATGGACAGGATGAACTGAACGGCCCATGGAGTGCGCCATGCCCAGTTGGACTGAAAGTAACTGCTGTAAAATATGACAACGTATCCAACCAACCTACCAAAGGACGATAAGGATGTGTACATGCTTACCAATCGCCCTCTGATATCTGAAGGAGCTATCTCTGATTGATAGAGCGGAATGGCATTTGTCATCAAACCGGTACCGAGTCCGGCGATAAGCCTTCCAGACAGCAAGATATGAGTATTAAATCCAGACAGCTCCATCATGATTCCAATGGAAAGCAATGAGGATGAAAACATGATGGAGTTTTTTCGGCCAATGTCATCTATTTAGACGTTAATGGCTATTGTCATGCCAATCAGGTAACTAACCACAAAAGTATCCAGAAACAAAGGCGCCTACCATGGAAGTGATTAAAAAGGATGCAAGCAAGATGCTTTCGTAGAATGCAATAGACTCTTTTACAAAAAATAGCTTTTGAAAGATGGGCAATGCGATTATACCAGATATCGATCCTGTGTCATATCCACAGAGAAAACCACCCACCGCAGCAATAGCAGCATACAGATATGCACGAAGTTGATTGTTACCATCATGGCTTTTCAATAGCGGCCATCTTTCCCCTGAAGCCTTTGATTGTGGATCAATCATTTTTTAATTAAAAAGAAAAAAAGAAAAAGGAAGCCATCATACATCATTTGATGATAAACATGATTAACGCTCCTTTTTTCTTTCATCTTTGTCCGTGTGACTAGCGTTTTTCATTGTCGGCTGTTCATCTCTTTCTTTTTCATTCAATTCATCTTTTGAATACTTACTACTACTACATAATTTATATATAATGAACTAAAAGACAGACAATGATCATCTAGCCTTCATATGCTGCAAAAGAGAACACACGTCTGTTACTGTTCTGCCTTTTATAAAGTGATTACTTTCAACTTCGGCACTTTTCTATTAAAAGAATGAATGTAGGTGTACGGTATTGAATTGGGAAATAACTGACCAATCTTTCCTTGTCTCTCTCTCTCTCTCTCTCTCTCTCTTTTCTACAAGGCCAACACATATCATCTATTGTATTAATTCAAGATCTACGTGTGTACGAGCTGAAAGTGAAAAACGGGATTTAAAAATTCTTTTCTGCAAGAAAACCTTTTTTATACACTTTTTCGGATCTGATCGATTAGAATGGAAGACAACAACGACGGCCTTTTGTTAAACATCACAGCGTCTTCACCAAAGGCACCAATCAAAAAGAATAATGTAAGGCCAAAACAAGTAAAGAAACCTAATATATCAGCACCTGAAAAAGAATCAGAAGAAAAACCCAAGGCAACAGAGGGCCCTGCTCCTGGAGCAAGAATGATTCATGGTAAAGTGCAAGTCATGTCTTCCTTGTTTTCAGCCAACCCTCAAATACCCAATTCTTACAAAAAGAAGAGTGTTCAATCAGGAAATCGTGATGCAAGTAACGCACCCATGGTGGACTCAAGTAACTTTGCTGGTATTGGCATCAATTCAGATCTGGCTGATCATTTATCTACAAAGCTTAATGTCACTGCTCCTACTAATGTACAAGCAAAAGCAATTCCTGTCTTACTCGGACCTTCCACCACAGTTCAACAGACCTTGATTGATACCACGGACGATATTGATGTTGTAGTTCAAGCACAGACTGGTTCAGGAAAGACCTTGACTTATCTATTACCCATTATCAATCGACTCGTAGAGGTATCTACAGCACCCAAGGATGCCATCAGGCCAGAAGATCAACCATTTGGTGATCGTGCAATCGGAACAGTTGCGATTATTTTGACACCTACTAGAGAACTCGCTCAACAAGTACTCGGCGTCTTGACTCAGCTAGTCAATCTTCCCAGACCAAAAGATGAGAATTTACGCCGACTCCATTGGATTGTGCCCGGTATTGTTATTGGTGGTGATTCAAAGGCCAAGGAAAAGGCTCGGTTAAGAAAGGGTGTCAACATTTTAGTAAGCACACCTGGTCGATTGTTGGACCATTTGGAAAACACAAAAAGTTTTGATATTCGTAATTTGAAATGGCTCGTTTTGGATGAAGCAGATCGTTTATTGGATCTCGGTTTTGAAGAGACGCTCAAGAAGATTATGAACATCATCACTGAGCGCACAAAAGCTGGGTGTTCTCCCAAGTACAAAGCAGTGATGGCTTCCAAATACTGGCCAAAGAGACGACAGACAATCTTGTGTTCAGCTACTTTGAGAGATGATGTGAAACAGCTAGCAGGCTCGTCCTTGGTGAATCCTGCGTTTATAAGTGGTACTGATGCCAAGAAGGATGGATTAAAATTACTGAATACAACAGACATGAATGTGGATGAACATAACGAAGCAGAAGAGATGAAGTTTACGACGCCAAACCAATTGAAGCAAACTTATACCATTGTACCTGCAAAGTTACGACTTGTTACCTTATTAGCTCTTCTTAGATCCTGCTTTTATGACACAAAGACCAAAAAACAGAAAGGGTGTAAAGTGATTGTTTTCTTTTCCTGCTGTGATTCTGTTGACTTCCATTATGATCTGTTTGCAAAGGCTGGTAAGCCTGTCATGGATGAAGAGTCTGATGCTGAAGAAGAAGAAGAAGAAGAAGGTGACACAGAGGCGAGTATAATGAAAAAGGCTTTGAACAAGATCGTTGGATCAGAACAAGGCAACAGTAAAGCAAAGAAGCATAAGAAGAGCAAGAGCGGTCCGGAGCCGATTTATCAAGTCAGCACAATTCTTGGCGAAAAGGCAGTGTTCCGTCTCCATGGTGAACTAGGCCAACAAACTCGTTCTGAAACGTTTTCTGAATTCAGCAAGGCTAAAGCCGGTGTTTTATTCTGTACTGACGTTGCTGCTCGTGGTCTGGATTTGCCCAACGTTGATCATATTGTCCAGTATGATGCGCCTACAGACCTTAAAGACTACGTTCATCGTGCAGGTCGTACAGCTCGTTTGGGTAGAGTAGGTGAAGCAACACTGTTTTTACTGCCTAGTGAAATGGAGTATTTGGACATCTTGAAAGCACAGGATTTGAATCTTGAGCCTGTGCCCATGGAATCCATCTTGAAGAACCTTGCTGAACACAAGGATGATTATCAAACACCAGCACAGCAGTTACAGAATACTATGGAAAGTTATGTTTTAGCCGATGCAGATGTAAGTCGTATATACATATATAATGTAATAATGACATATCAACTCATATATTCATCATTAGCATGTGATATTAGCTCGTAAGGCATTCTGGTCAACTTGTCGTGCCTATGCCACACATCCAGCATCAGAAAAGCATATATTTCATATCAAGAAACTGCATTTGGGCCATCTGGCCAAGTCTTTTGCATTAAGAGAAGCACCTTCGAATATCATTGACAGTATAAAGGATAAGAAGAAGAAGGAAAAGAATCCACGCGTACAAGTAAAGAAGACTGAAGGAAAGCCAAAGGGCAAGGTGAATAAAAAGGTTCCTATAAAAAGGAATTTTGATCAATCAGAAGAATTTGCTATTGCTTCTGCATCAAGTCTGAAAGATGGTCCTACTACCAAGAAGAGAAAGAAGAATAACAATAAAAAATAGACAGTCTGTAAATAAAAGTGTACAACTCGCTCCCTTTTTTATTCAATCATTCTGACGAAGCCTTAAAGGCGATATTTGAATAAGGAACATCAAGCACTTGTGCAGGTAGTGAGTCACGACCTACGATTACACCATTCTCACTTATACTACCAAATGTGTCTCTGACAATCATTGTCTTTTCGGGTATTTGAACTGGTGACATATCAATCGTACGGTCCTTTTCTCCTACGCCCAGCAGAATCTCATCATCATCTGTCGGTAGTGGAGCTGTCATGTTGTCGTCATAGGGCTTTCTCCTTAAGAACTTGAAATAATCAATCAGGTTGAAGCCATTCCTTTATTACAATCTTTCTCTTACCTGCACAGTTTGACCCACTTGAAGGTCTGTTGTTGTATCAATTGACATATTTCCTCTGCTAGGATCGCCGCTTGTGATTCGACTTACTGTCATTTTATTCTCTTCTCCCTCAGCATCGGGTGGATAAACAGCAAGATAAAACTCTTCATCCTTGGACGCTCGTCTGTCTTGGTTTATTAGTTTTAACAAAAGACCTGTTGCCCCCGATTGATCGAGATCTAGAATAACGTTTCCTCGACAACGGGTGATTCTTAATGGATCTCCAATTTTTTGTAGTGCCGGATGATGTACGTTTATCTGCGCTTTATTCTGTTTGCCAAATGACGCAAAACCGACGATACCCGATCCCATGAGACTCGTGTTGTTGAATAGAGTATATGGCGTGCCAGTGATGAAGGGCGTTGATGAGCCGATGATGCCTACTTTAGGAGTATGAGGATAATGATGATCGAATGTTTGCAGCAGTTGGTCAGGTTCATTATCAGATACCATAAACACAAACGAAGGCTGCCTATTCACACCTTGAAAGGTGGGAGGCAGCTCATGCGGCTGCGCCGGTTTACTGATCGATCCGAAATTTTTCCAGCCTACTTTATCCACATGATCACTTTGATATTTTAGTCGCGCCGTTTCCTCCACTCTGCCCCATCGGCCAACGGATATGTTGCGAATTTTATGTCTTTCCTCGCTGTCTTCAAGTACAAAGGGAATAATAGCTTCATCGTAGCCTGCCCAAAGTGATAAGCCATGATCAACCTCTGGCACACGATCGACAACGCCACCGATTAAAAATTGAGGCTTGATCTCCTTTTTGATAGTTGCCAGTAAGTTTTGGTAATGTCGTGTTGAGAATGATTTTGAAATGAGGGCTACGCAGACATCAGGCTTTTCACGTATCGTACTCTTTGCAGCTTGAATGCAGTCTTCAACAGAAGGACCCGTAGCTGTTATTCCAGTCCATATGGATCTTTGTGAAACAGGTTTTGCTGATTTGAGCACAGAGGCAAAAAGACAAGGCAACATGGGAATGAAAAAAAAATAATAATAATAATAAGAGGAGGCCCTTTTTGACATATGTAAACTCCGACGTTTATTATAACATCAAAAGCCAGGATCTAATACGGGCGATCTTTTTCCTTGATCCCACCAAAGGGATCTAAACCTGACGCCTAATGAATGAAGTAATAGTGTGCGTCTACTTGGCGGAGGGATAATGGTTTGGATGCGGTGCTCGCCAATATAGCCAAGATGATCAAATTTATATATAAACACGCCTTCTATATGACGAGTTGTCTCATGTTGAAATATTAAAGATCGTTTCTTTCCTTCTAGTTTCCACCTCACTTCTAACTTTTTGACTATTCCAGACGCTCTAGCATCGTTCTCTGCGTCTCTTATAGACGAAAAATAAAGATCTTGGTCATCCAAGTCATGGATATCAGGCACATTAGGTAAGACGCGCATCTTTGTGATTTCAACTGATATGTCATCAAAATAAAGGCTTGTGCTCCATCTTAACATCTGCGCTATTCCTATGTATGCTGTGCGTCCATGGATAGATAGTTTTGTATAGTGTGGGTCAGAGAGTATAATATTTGGGGAATATATTGAATGGTCTGAGAAGCCCTTTTGAAAGAAGTTGGGTAAATCATCTTGTAAGGTAGCAATAGCTAACATAGTTTATCAGTGTCACTCGTCTTCCTCTATATAATGTGCATAATATGCAAGCTGAAATGTGTCATTACCAAAACCAACTCTTAGCTCATAGTCTCTTGGTTTCTGCATGCGGCAACGTGTTGTATGTAGTAAGCGATAGCATGTTGGAGCTGTTCTTTTCTTCAAACAAGAGCTTATTGTCACCAATGATTGCATAAATATTAATGAGCCCTTTTTCTCTCTCCTAGGACCAAAAAGAAAAAAAAGAAAAAAAATATAAGCAAAAAAATACGTCACATTTAATGCGCTTAGTTAGGCGCAGCCAATGGTGTCGTCTTTTGGATGAAATCAACTTCTTTGTTTAAACAAAGGGATATATAGTCAATCAGCCCTTCAAAAGAACTTAAATTAACGCGTTGTTGATTTTATATATCAAGCACTTTCTCTGTTGTAATGAGTTCTCATCTTATTTATCTTTAATAGAAAAATCCAGGGCCTCATCAATGTCTTCTTGGTTCCAATGCTATATCAGGTAAGACTATGGAAAGCTCATAGATAGTGCTTTCAATACTCTGTCCATAATGAAATATTGTATTAGGTCACTCTTACTGATAACATTGCGTACATTACTAAAAAAAAAAGCATAATCAAACTTTATACAAGTATTCTCTTGAAGCTCTTTTACAATTTGGTAGATCTAACTGATGATGTACTAGCCATCGTTGTTTATATTATGAATCTTCCTTTATATATTTATGCATTGCTGTAGAACTTAAGCAGTGGATTCATTACAATTTCTCAATGTAATGTTACTGCGTGTTAGCACAGTTTGATTTACATACTACAGTAGTGAATAGTAAACAATTTATAAACTTGGTTAGCAAGAATTATTTTTTTCATTTATATTAGTTTATAGCTCACCCTGTTGCATTGTAGCCACAATCACAAGGGGCAGTGTTTCCAAACTAATAAAGGTTAGTCACCGAAAAGCTTGAGAGAAAAAGAAATAGTGAAAAAAAGACCTTCTTTTATACTTTTTTGTCTGTTTACATCTGTGATCTTGAAGACAAAAAAGGGCGGTCCTGAGTTGAAACTGCTGCATGAATTTTTTGTTGCTAGGCAACGTGTCTTTTCTGTCTTTCTATTGGATAACGTGCCTTAACCCTACTCCTTAATACTTTCCACCCAATGGAATGTATTTTGAATATGTTAAGTTACCTAGACTTAACGATGTTATTAGAGTTGGTTTACTTGCAAAAAGGCGTATTTTACTATAAAAAAGTTTATAATCCTCAGTTATGAGATTACCTACTCTGATTCTATAATATTGAATAAATATCCACACTTACTAACTGTTTACACGTATGGTTGATTATATTCAAGAGTAGCACTGCTCCAAAATGCCATAGCTAAATCATTAAATGATGCCTTTTGTGTGTGTAAATCTTCAAATGATCTAAATTTCTATCAAATATATGGAATATCATTTACATAAAGAATATAGAGCTCCTTTTAACATTCACACTTCATTCTGAAATCTACAATATAAAAGGAGTGTAAGGAAACATAAGAACAATTCAGCAGAGCAGTAATAGCTGAAGTAACGAAAAACGCAAGAATGACATGAAATGACATTACCTACCCAAAAAAGACACGTTCCACTGATAAACATCAATCACTTGATAGTTCTTTTTATCTTATATATTTATTAATGTTCTCTTTATACGCCATTATTAAACGATAAAGGCACGTACGATTCATTTTAGAGTAACAGAGTACTACTCTTCAGTATATGAAGGAAAACCAGGCCAAAAACAAGAATGTGGCTGGTCGTGACTGTTGCACAATAATTATTGATCGTCTTTCCTGCACTTTATTCACACGTTTACATGATTTAAGTATTGGATTGAGGATCAAACGCATCTATCAAAGGAAAAATGCTTGATTCAATCCTGAGAGTCATCAATCATTGCTTGATCTAAACATATTTTCAGTTAAAATGAGACTATCATTTTCTCTCTCTCTCTCTCTTTTTACTGAAAGACCCTTAATCTTTGAATCAAATAACTCAAAAAGGATAAAACAAAAGAGCAACTTTTAGGTTAGTCAACTATTCATTTCAGCATTCTTTATTTATCCAGGGTAGTTTCAGGTTCACCTCCCTTAAGAGTAATAAAAGGGCCCAAAGAGAGAAAAATCGATTCTGAGTCTCGAATACACATATAAGCGTAACCTGTTTTTCTGTTGATAATAGTGTTCTGAGTCACCTGATATTATTTGCCCTTGCTCATTTACATAATCAAAAACTCCTTATTCCCTTTCATTTACACTAGGTTACTTTAATATATCTTATTGTAGAGCAAAAATATATTGTAATAAAATTAGCCAATAAATTGATGCAAAACCAATGTGGCTAGAATAACAATGCTATTTTTAGTAATAATCTGCCACTTAATTGTTGGTCTTGGCAGCCTTCTTTTTTATATATTCATGTGTGATAAATTTGAAATTAAGCCATGTCAGAAAGAAGGAAGAGCACAAAATATAGAAATAATGCTTATGCTAATGATTACATAAACAACCATAATAACAACAACAAAGTATATTTATAGTAGAATTATATGATATTTATAAATTAGGCAATAAATTGAATGAGCCAATTAAAACCCAATACGATCATAATAATTTAGGAAATTATGTATTTGCTATAACCCTTATTTTTCTCTTTTTCTTTCTTTTTTATTTTTATTCTTTTTCAATCTGAATGAATTCAACCATTTCACATAATTCAACATCAAGTCCTTTAGGCCTAGCACCTGATACTCATGGTTCACTATATAAAGTCATTGGCGTGACATTAGCCATAGCAAGTGGTAATATGACCAAACACAAAAACAATAACATACTCATATTTTATATAGGCATGTTTATTGGTAGTAGTTTTGTATTTAAAAAGAAAGGATTATTACAATCAACTGAAAAGACAGGTAATGATTGATTATTTAAGGTATCATTTATCTCATTCTATATAGGTGGAGTGGCAGGAGAAGGATACAGCTACCTTAAATCAACAATGTGGTGGAGTGGCATGATACTGAGTAAATTAGATGAGAATAAGGAGAGAGAATTCAATTGAATTAATTATGTATATAATAGTGGTGGTGGGTGAAGCATGTAATTTTGTTGCATATGCGTTTACGCAAGCCATTTTAGTAACCCCACTAGGAGCACTTAGTGTGGTCATATCGTAAGTAAATCATGACGTAAAGATAAAATAGGGATGAAAAAAAAACTAACTTTTTTTTTTAAAAAAAAGAGCTGTATTATCATCCATGTTTTTAAAAGAAAGGTTATCATTCCAAGGCAAAGTGGGTTGTTTACAGTGCGTCTTGGGTGCCATCATTATTGTTATGCATGCACCAGAACAAGGTGCAGCAGATACTTCAATCGAAACTTTCAAGTCATTGATGTTATCTGTCGGTAAGTGACTCTTTATATATATATATATATATATATATAAATAATAACTCATGACTCCCCCCCTTTTTTTGCTTGTTTGCTTTAGGTTTTATTGTGTATGCGTTGATAGCTGTTTGTATATCTCTTTTTCTAGTGTTTTATTGTGGGCCTAGATGGGGAAAGACAAATATGTTGGTTTATATCTGTATTTGCTCACTCATTGGATCTTTGTCCGTCGTGTTCACTCAGGGCTTGGGTGGTGCAATCGTGCATTCATTCGCTATCGAAAATCAATTTACTCATTGGTTCGTTTACTTGGTATTGGCTCTCACCTTGATCACCTTGGCAGTTGAAATCATCTATTTGAACAAGGCACTCAACATATTCAACACAGCTATTGTCACTCCCACTTACTATGTCATTTTCACTACACTCAGTATCATCAGTTCGATCGTATTCTATCGTGGATTTGATGCTTCACCTGTCAATATCGTGACCTGTGTTTTCGGATTCCTTATTATTTGTTCTGGAGTAGCATTACTACAGCACTCTCGAAGTGATACTGCATTGGAGGATGGAACGAATCTAAGTGACATATCAAATAATCCACAAGAGAGATTGTTATATGAAAGCGAAAAGTACTTGACATCAGACGAGGATATTCATGAATTAGAAGGGGGACATGTGAGAACAGTATCTGGCCGAGAACATGGTTCTGCTTGGCATAGAAGTGGGAATTCGTTGGATTATTCTTTAGAATCATCACTTAAATTTGCAGATGATATCAGTTTGGACACAATACATCGTTCAACACCTGATACATCAAGAGATTCTGGTAAATAGACAAGAGAGAGCAATGAAGGGGAGACAAAAGAAGGAATTTTTTTGAAGTAATGATTGTGTAGTAGATAAATTTGTAAACAACAATACCAACATATATAATAGACGTGTGCAGGACACACTTGATCCAATTAGTACCAGACAACTAGGGTTAAATCAAGACGAAGGAGATAGAAAAGGGCTTATTGAGCCCTGGGAAGATAGATTGATTGAATAATAATAAAAAAAAAAAACTCTGTTTTCTGTACAATTATATTTCTTTTATTTTAATGCTTGTAAGGTAGAAAGTATCTTCTTTCCTGTGTTTCTATCGTCTGCTAATATTTGAAAGGAATCGTCAGATTGGGTATCGATCACAAATGAATTAGGTACAAAGGTATCCTCATCTTCATTGGCTGGTGCAAGTCGTGTTACATGTAACAAATTAATGGTTGATATAGGCGTCTTTGTAGACTAAATAATATATTAGTTACAGAACACGAGTGTGCAATTATGGCTTACAAGTTCATCTTTATAAAACATGATTGTCTTGTTAGTGCTTTCAATTTCAAAATACCGTCTTCTCCAAAACTAGATTACATTATTATTACTATTACTGTCATCATATCGTCTATCAAACTTACTGGACTATTTCGAGTCTGCACGGAAACAAATCCGCTCATCAAGACTATTGCTTTTTTAGTCTCTGTTGTTATGGTATTGGTTTTGGTGGTGATGGTGGTATTGTTATTCGTAGCATCATAACTGTTGATCTTTTTAATTGTGCTATTATTATTGGTATGGCCGATAGTAGATGCAACATTACTATTATTATCATTATTATTATTATTATTGCTGTTATGATCAAATACTCGTGATGGTCTTTTTAGTAAATTAGTTTTTTCCCTTTCTTCAGCAAGTTGTTTCTGCTTTAGTTGAAACTCCATGTGAGTCTTTTTTCTTTCTTCTTCAATACGTTTGTTTTGTTGTGCTCTTCGTTCTTCTTGTTCTTTTAGTGTCTGCTTAAATCTGGCTTCCTCTAGTTCTCTTTTCTTCAATAACTGTGTTTGAAAATGAAGCTCTAATGCCGCATCCTCTTCGGCCTTTATTCGTTCATAATAATCTTTTGAGGACGATATACTGCTGTTACAGTCAATGACAGTGGTTGTGTCAGAAAAGGATGCTACTGATGTAGGTGTGGATGGTGTAGCATAACTCTCTGGTTCTTCTGTTGTTGTTGAGGTATTAATGATCAATGACGTTCTCTTATCAGATACAGGAAGGATAGGTGGTGGAGTCGGAGAAGGTGAGGGTATAGACTGTGCCGATTTACGTCTTCGGGTAGTCGTACTCACAACAGAGGAACGCTTGGCCGGTCTTGGTCTGTTGGGCACTTGATTTTCACCTAGTTTAAGCCGAGTACGAATGTTACTGTCACTCAAGTCAGATAAAGAAGAAGCAGTGATTTGTGCGTGAGAGAGTTCACAAACAGAAGCAACAGATCGACTATGAACCAAAGCTCTTGCTCTTCTTACTCCGCTATAATAGGTGTAAGTTATAAGTTATATGGATTGAGACTTTACCTAACACTATCTGGAACATAGGTTATTAAAATAAATTTATCCTCAATACGGACAAAACCAAATAATATCTCATTTGTCAGATGTTGTCTAAACTCACTGCATATACATATATATATGTATTAATAAACAAATAAGCAGAATTTATAAAAAAAAAGGATGATCACCTTAGGCCATTACAACCACTTGCATATAAAGTAATGACATTTCTAGAGTCTTTATAGCCTAAAAGTAACCTTTTTTTTTTCACATTAAATGATGGATGCCTTTTATTTATTTTATATTTTACCAATCCGTAGGCTCATCTTCAGTAATAGAATAATATGCGTTTAAAATACGAGGATCTGATACATCACACATTGTAAAATAATAATAAAGAAGAAAAAGAAAGTATATAAAAAAGATGATTGTTTTTTATAATTAAAAAGTAACCTGCTTTTTTTTTTTTCAATAGATACTTGTACGACCATGAAGTGTGTATAGTACGTGTGTGTAGCAGTATCACGTTTCTATTTACATGCTTTTTTTAACGCACACGCACAAGCACAAGCACGCTTCTTAATAAAAAAAGAAAGCATTCAATCAAGGATGGGGCATGAAAAGCGGGAAAGTAACAATGAAAAGAAAAAACATGATAAAAAGTGGGGCTATCTTTTCAGATAATAAAATTCATGTACAGTAGTCATTCGACAATCAATTGAGTAACACAAGAATCAATCGAGTATCCTAGTCTTCATATAGAGTTAGAACCTTGTTCTAAAAAAACAAATTTCCTTAAATAAACATATCGATGGAGTATGCGTAAAGCACAGACTACCTTCCTTTTCCTTCTATACAGTGTTTTCAACAAGCAATGCCGTGTGCAGTCAAAATTGATGTCACTGACCAATCAAGATCAATGTTGTCGGCTGGTCAAGATCAATTTCTCAGAAAAGAAAGCCGTATTTTTAGAACCCATACCGCCTACTGTTCAGAAAAGTGTATGAACACTTCAGTTGCAAGCGAAGCAGTTGGGTATTCACATTCGAACTGCTCAGAGATGGGTTAATCACTACCTTATATCATCTTTGAGAGTCGCAAACAGATTGATCGTAAATGTATCTTGACTGAAGAGCATAAAATCGTTCTTGTTTATTTCATTAACGCTAACCCTTCCGCTTCTGTTGCCAAAGTGACTGAGCATTTACTGAAAAAGGTTCAATCGCCTTAAAGCCTTATATAGCACGGTTTATACTTTCATAAGAAGCAACGGTAGCCTTTCGTTGAAGAAATGTACAATGTCTTTGACTTTTCGGTATCATCCACATCCATTTGCTGACAAGCATAAAGCACAGCGTTATCGGCATCATCACCAGATAATGAATCAGCCACACCGGTTGATGGGACAGAATGACTCACCACAGCACAGGGTTTGATGTTTGGAGAAATGATCGACATTGTGTTGTCTGATGGCAAATCGATTTCGGGACTAAGCTCTTCTTCATCCTGGCCCGGTTCGTTTTGGACATCATTAGTTGAATTGATACAAAAAGTCAACACTGACGAAGGACTTTCTTATTTTTTACAATGTTACCTTTGAGTTGCTTCTGGACAATCATCTCTTTCATGAATGGTATTGATGTGAAATTTTAGCAGACCAAGAAATTCAAAGTAGCTTGTACACGAAGGACATAAATACATTGCGATAGTAGAACCATCTTGCTGGTCAACAAACGAATGGTTGGCTTTGGGCTGTGATTTCCACCCCTTTTATACTGGAAGAGACGTATATACCATGTATACTTTGGAGATATCGTCGTAGTCTCTTTTTTTTTTAGAGTAGACCGCATCACAATAATAACATGCATGGATAAGATGTATTCCAGTCTTGGCCATTAGTTTAAAGCGCAAGTTTGTGAAAAAAAAAAGGAAAACACTACATGCATCAGAAAATCCATCAGAAGTTAAACCAATTCTACAGGCACTACCTCTACCTATTACCTGTGATGTAGTCCAACAAAACATTTCAATCTGCAGAATCAAACTAAATACGACTTTTACAAAACCATCATATTGATTTATTTCGTTTCAAGAAGAAGGAGATATAAAAAAGAAAAGTTATTTTTATATTCTAACTTTATGTTGTCAGTCTATCAGCAAAGATACAAGAACAAGTGTAATTATGATGATATCGTATTTTAATTAGGGAGATTGAACTGAACAGCCTTAGGCTAGGCAGAGACTTTGTTAGTTTGAAGTTATACAGTGATGCCAAGAGTAAAATTCGCGATCGTTAAATTCTATTGTCACGTTTACCATTGGTTGATTTCGCTTGCTGACAAA
>JAMYHX010000616.1:0-21068 GCA_025529335.1 Rhizopus sp. PT2906
TCTTGATCCGTGTAGAGTGTGTATGCTCGCTTACTCATGCAAACATCTACTTCATCTTTTGCCATAGAATCTACATCAAAATTATTCTCCTGAGGCTGATTATGCAAATACTGAGTGTGTGAGCTAAATGTTTCTAAAGCATATCGCTCCTCATGAATGATGTAGTCCATAGGTTCAGGTCTACCGTATTCATCAACTGCATTACCCTGCCCGTCTTCTTAGAAAATTTGAAAGCTCATTTTGTAATACTCGGCTTTTAATGAAAAAGAGAGTAAAAAGAGATCTGACAGTGCTTTCATGCTTAATATATACATATTTTGTACGACAAGGCTCCTACATATACGACATCCAGTTTGTCAGCAAGTGAAATCAACCAATGGTAAACGTGACAATAGAATTTAACAAATGCGAATTTCACTCTTGGCATCAGTGTTAATAATTTTTGGAAATACACTATAGCCATTTTATTACTATTTCTTTGCTGCTGCAGCTAATTGTTGGTATTCCATTTGTAACTTTGCAATCTATAAGAATAAATAAGCATCAATAGTATACCTATCGCGTCATCAATATACCTCTTGCTTCTTTGCTTCTGACTTCTTAGTTAAATCAGTTAATTGAGCTTCTACGCGTTTACTGAAATGAAACAGTTAATGCCATTACACAAATACCATTCTCCTTTTTTGTTACATTTCGCTAGAAATCAAATTTAATCTATTTTTGACATTAGTTACTGCTTCAGCTCTTTCTTGCTTCACAAGAACAGGACCAATAAGTTTATAAATGTTGCTCTCATTGTCCAGATGCTCGAATTCCTATCATAGAATGCTGAATACATGCTCTTTTGAGCGATGAAACAAGTCCTTACTTTGTTCACTAATTCATTTTCTTGCTGTTGTGATTCTAAACGCTGTCTTGTTTCTATGACCTTTGAAAGTTCTAATAGTTTCCTCAAGTTAGCATGGATGAATACAACCTATTATGTAATGAACCTTTTTGAATAGCTTGGAATGCCTTTGACTCTGCCTCCAATTTAGCTTCTACAGCCAATAAATTGCTCATAAGAAAAAAAAAAAAAAAAGTGCTATTTTAACTATTGATGTAGCATTCATTTATACCTAATAAAGTGGCTTGTATAATGCATTGATTACAAAGTATGAATCCATTTGACGTAACATTATCAAAAAGGGGAACATTTAATACAGGTAACTATTCATCCTTCTTGTCTGGTATGTAATTCGTTCATAGCAGAGAGAGAATCAGGCTTCTTTTGTTTGAATAAAAATTACTTATGGTATTCTTCTAGCCATCCAGCTCTTAAGGTCCTAGTAGGCAAGATGAATCAAAAATTAGGTAATTCAAAGCTAGAAATTTTGGTGAGGAGAAACGTTAAAGTCTAAGTTAATGTACTTTGCGTTTTTTCCGGTGAATACTACGCGCACGAGGAAATCCACGAGAAGGCTAATGTCACGGACGTTTCCTTGGGGCATTATATGTGTATCACTATACAACTTCACACTACCAAAGCATCTACTTAACCTAAGGCTGCCCAGTGAGATATCCTTTGATATAAAATTACTCTTGAATGACTTTGGTTCTTTGTTGATCAAACTGACAACATAAAAAAAATACAGCAATAATTACACTTTATCTCTTTCTTTTTGAAACTTTATTATATATCAAGGAACCTGGAAAGATGTCTATTCTCTGAACAGATTTAGCTTGACGCTGCGCATTGAAGCGTTTCGTTGACGACATCAGAGGTAGCGCTTGTAACATTAACCCTTTCGTGGATTTCCTCGTGCACGTAATGTACACCGAAATCCGAGTTGAACGTGGTGAAAACAATCTGCTCAGAGTCGAGTTTGATCCCCCCAGAAGGATACAGATAAAGATTGTGTAATACATACTATATTCTCTTTTGAGAGAATTTGAATATGGTAACATGGAAAGATCTCATCGTGAAGCTTGGTGTCAGTCACATATCTGGTCCATGATTGAGTCATGTTTTGACAAGTTAACGAGAGTTGAAGCCACCATTGGCGAATCCACTTGTTCAGACAGTAAAAGTCGAATGAATAAGAACTGTCATATCTCTGTCTTTACTTCTGCACCTCGTTTGAAATACGGTTGTAAATGTGATATTGTTTCCCGACAATATGACAATGGACATAGCACACTGTTGGAATTTGGAGGAAGTGAAGCCAAACCAACGATTGAAGAAAATGTCGGATACAACTTCTTGCAAGAAGGCTTTTTAAAGCTACTGCTGTAATCAACCATAGAATTAACACATCAAAGAATAAATCCACTGGTTAGAATCCTGACGATGGTCTCTTAGACATCATGGTGCTGTTAAGAGAGTAAAATCATAATCAACCACAAGTAAATTCATCAAGCATGCAGACACAAACTATGCAGTAGGCTTTCAAATCATTGACTATGAGTACCCTTTAAACGGAAGCTTTATATTATCGAATAAGAGAGTCCTAAAGTTATTGATTTGTCTTTTTGATAATATAAAAGCCGACTTGAAAGAACAATGGGTACTGTTGTATGTGTTTGAGATAATGAAAAATACGTAGGGTAGAATAGAAAAAGACTGAAGTACTGTTAGAACTGTGTATATCCTTTTATAGAAAGAATATAACAAAGAATATGATATGCTTTATTGATATGAAAAATCTTCTATTTATACTTTTTCTTCAACGGGTAAACCGGGTTATCCTGGAACAATTAATAATCCTTATTCATAGGTAGTATTAACGATCAGTTCGCCTAAAGTATCTTCTTGTTTGTTCCTGATCTTATTGGATCATTAAATGTACCTGCCTTACTGGATCAGATATAAAAATTTTCCAAACGGAGATAACAATAACAATTAGGGGCCAACGCTAACTGCATTTGGCTCTGAGCAATGTAATTGGATCTAGATCAAATCACACCATTGCCTAGCAACGGTTGTCAAGCAAATATTATTTATCCAGTGCGCAGTAACAGGTAATATGCTCTTATTGGCTATATCAGTTATTATGTACCAAAGAAGTGTACAATTGTATACAATAAAATCTAATCAAGGTTATGCAGCTCTGAATTGGGATTAATGTATTGAATCTCAGGTTATGCTTAACATGACTATAATTATTCTATGCTTATTGCTATAATCCTTAAGTATCCGCAACAAATATACATAGTACAAACAATACTGGAACATAAAAAGCATAAAGGAAGCTACTTGTATAAAGTAAGATGGAAAGGCTACGATGAGTCTCATGATATTTGGGAACCTGCCGCCCATTTTACTGATCCTAAATTGATTACTGAATACTGGCAAAGAATTGGTATTGTACCTGAATCATTCAGCAAACGTAAGATGAATACATCTTCATCGGACTCTAAGTCACCTACTAATAAGTGTTGTATTTTTGATATTTGTATATAAGAACAGTAGGAGTCAATAGCTAACAATTACTATTCTTTATTCAAAGTTGAGAGAAGAACTAATAAATGAGGGCACGACCCGAATATATACGAGGGGTGACGACTGTAAATGTCTGACGTCGTCTATTAACTGAGAATGAATAAATAGAGAATTAAGAGATGTGTGATCTACGTAAACATGACGAAAGTAATGGAAGAAGCATAAATTAAGGACGTTGAAGCTGTTGTAGCTTCGCCGGGACTTCACTGAAATCAAACCCAGATTTCCTACCACGTCACCGACTTGCTACCGACACCCAGGTCACCAACAGACATCGCGTTTCTTTACATATTCACATTACTTCCACCATTTCATTCAGTCATGTACAGAGCTATTCACCTAAGAGATATAGCAGGACCTTCTCCCACAAAAGGAGGGCAGTTTAACACTATTTAGAGTGTATCTTGACTACTAGAATTAACCAAGAAGGGAAGTTATTTCCGGCCATACAAATCGAGTTTACAACCAAAACCAACTAGAGTATTCTCAAAAAATGACAGATTCCAACTGGCTTTTCTATGTTTACCTTTAGTTTTACGATGAGATAAGAACGTAAGGTTATTAGCGGCAAGACTGTAAGAAACCACTAATGAGGACACAGAAAAGAGACAGATTGAGGGCACTAGTATTATCAATTGCTTGAACTCGCGTAAAGTAGATCCAAACAGTAACAGTAGTAGAGAGAAACAAGAATAAGTACACAATACCAAAAAAATAGGTTATAGTACTAAGCTAGTTATGTCTCGCTTTACTTTATTTAAAACAACTTCTTTTATACTTTTACAATAACGAATCTAGAACGCGTGAAGTTACAAACAAAAATTAATTAATAAAAAAAAATAATTTGACGGAAACACGAGAAAAACAAAAGAGAAACAATAGCGGCGATAACACTGGAGTAATTACTTATAGATGCTATTCTAACTTGCTTCATGGGAACCAACTTGGAAGAATAATGGGTACTGTGGTACCAAGGAAGACTTGAGATCGACAAGAAGTACCAACCGAGCTGACCTTGAATGAGGCGGGAATTAAAAAGGACCAATTTTCCAGTGACGTAAAAATCTGGATTTGAATTCCGATACTTGGACTTCTTCACTATTCTTTAGCCTCTTGCTGTACAGCCCATACCACCAATCAGTTACCACCAAAGCAAGGAAGAACGTATCTCCATGATCACGTGATTACCACGTGATATATATAAATGCCATTAATAAATTTTAGCACTTCTCAAAAAAAACAACAGTCACTTTGGCGGAGTGGTTAACGCGGTGGCCTGCTAAGCCATTGTCCTTTGGACGCGCAGGTTCGAATCCTGCAGGTGACGCTCTTTTTTTTCAGAATCCGTTTACTCGGAATTTGAAATTTTTTTTTTTTTACCTGATGAAATGTGTATAAGTGATTATTTAATGATCTGCAATAGCATTGATACCCTTTTTGATATTGTAACCTTTTGGATGAATTTGGTAGCCATGTGCCACAAGATCAATAGTCATTGATATGGCCAGTACTGTTTTCTTTTGCCGTCACATTTAAAGTTTGAAACTTTAAATGAACCTTACTTGAACTATAACCGTGTGTCGCTTACAATATTTCAATATAAAAAGGCATTGACCTTTTGATTCTTCAAAAATCATTCAATAAATCACATACGATTTGAATCACAACCTTTTCTTTTTATTTTAATCTTTTATTTACTTCTGAATAACCCAATCAAGTGGATTCAGGAACCTTTTTTTATCTTCTTTACTATTCTTTTTACTTTGTACAACTCAGTCTGATCAACTTTACATGATCTGGTGGTCACACATCGAACCTTTATTACAACTTTACCTTTTAAACACATTTATTACGAATTCTAAGTCTTACAAACTTCTATTTTTATTATCTTTTACAACACACTCAAACCCAAGGTCAACACAAAAATTACAATATTTTTGAAAATATCGATACAAAAAGTAGTCTTGGTGTACTCTCAAAAACGTATAAATAGCCTTGGTCCTTGCTTCTCCTTGTCAAAAAAAAAATTTTAATTCAATTCTTATATTCTTATATTTATACAATAAACAGGACATAGCTTTTGTTATAAAAGTTCCTGATCTCTTCTTTTTATCGTTTACTTTACTTTACACTTTACAGTTTGATCAACTTTAAAAGATCTGGTGGTCACTTCAAGCACCTAGACTTATAAATCTCAAGAAAACTTTCTATATTAACAACAACATCTACAACCCTTAAGAAAAATTACAGTATTCTAAAGTGCTTTTTGCTACTCTTTCATACTTTTAATTTTCTTTTATCACCCTTAGCTACCGATATGCTTACCTTGAAGCCTTGTATCAGTAGAATTTACTTTTATTTTTACTTTTACTCTTATAGAACGCAAGTTATTTCTTTTGATCTATTAAGATCTGGTGGTCACGCGGCAGAAACTCTTATATAACTCAATTTACACTCAATCCTCCACCCAAACAAAACCTTTTTACAACAATGTCAATCCTGTGGGTCCTGAACAGGGAATATAAACTGCTATTTCATAAAAAGAAAAATCGGATTAAATAAAAAAGTAAACCTGCTGTAGTGCCATTAAATATTGTAAAGAAAAAAGCTCATATATCTTTTGTTACGTAGATCGCTTAAACCGGAAATGTACAAACTTCAACTCATAAAGTGAACTTCAATTCCTCAATCGGATTTCAATTCATCAAATGGAAATCGAATCACAGCACCAAGGATTAGTATAAATAACCTCTGTTTATTCTCACTTAACTTTACTTATTTTACTTTATTTTCTTTTATATTTTTTTATCAATAAATTTTATTTTGTGCATAAAGTAAACTTCTAATACTATTTTCTCAAGTAAATACAAGTCCCTTGAAGCAAGTATAACTTTATTGTTTCTCTACAAGTTTATTATAAGAACTATTATCTTACAATCTTGTCTGATCTTACAAAAAGATCTGGTGGTCACACAGCGACGTATTATCAACTTATTCAACAGCTCTTTAGATCAACTAAATCAATTCAAACTTTAAACCAACCTACACACAAATTCAAAATTTAAGATGCTTTGTTCAATTGCCAATTAAAAAAGACACAGTGAAAAAGGTTATAGCAAATGTTCTGATTATGTATTTAACTAAACATTCAGAAGAAGCAGGTTGAAAATGTTCTTTGGTATAATATTTTATTTTCTCCTTTTAAGTATGATAAATTGGAAAAGAGCATTGATAAACAGTTTTGATATTAATCACTTTATTCAAAATAAAGTGTATTGAAGCGACGATTTTATGCTTTTTCTGTTTTCTCTTGTTTTTGTTTTTGTATTCATAACTGCTATAATAAATGAGCCAAGCAGAAAGTGTAAACAGAAGTTAAAAAAAAAGCTGATATAAATTTAATAATCATATGCAGGGAAAATCAAAGCCAAGAGGAAATGCTGAAGCAAAAAGAAAAAGCAAGAAGCAAAATACAAAATCAGATGTCAATGGATCAGAGATAAAAGAACAAGAAGAAGTAGAAGAGCAAGAATATAACGATATCTTTGAGAAGGAGCCTCGAGTGCCTACAGAAGAAGCAGAAGTACAGGAGTATACAGAAATTCCTGAGAATAAATCCCAAATGATCATAAAAGATGTTCATGATGAAGACTTACTTATGGAGCCCTACGGTGTTGAGTAAGTGAGCACCGTGTGAAATAGCAAAAGCAAAAAGCAGTTTACTAAATACTCAATACAATAGAATTAGCGACATGAACGTGCCTTCTGAACAAACAGAACTTATACAACCAGTGGAGTTGGCTCCAAAGCAGGCTATACCATATAAGGCGCTTCCAGAGGAATTAGATACTATTTCAAGCATCACATTAGGGAATACAAGATACGATGCTGTTATCAGGAAGAGCTTTAGCCAGGAACCTTTCCACGACGACCAAGAGCAGTATAAGAATGGCAAAGGTTTTTACAGAAATGATGAAATCCTTGGAGAGTTACAGAAGCAAAGTATGATTGCATCAAAGGCTGAGTATGTCCAATATATCGAAGATATTTTCAATGCGAATCATCATGATGATCAAAGCTTTTTAAACCTCATAAACACCTCAGTTGATATTTGGATGAAAGAATGGGACAAAAAGCGCTGCAGAACCGACAGGAATCTTCAGTGGAATAACATTTATGGAAGAATACATTACAGGAATCCTTTACCTGTAATAAATGGTAATCATTGATATTAGTAAATGTATGAAGTTACAAGTTACTAAAAAAAGGTTTTGGTTTGATAGAAATTTCTCTGATTAATGTAGATGATCCCAATGCGCTTGGATGGAGATTGGCTCATGCCTTTACTGAGTGTTATGATTTGCAAGAGTATATTTGTCTGGCAGCTCAAGTTATCGAGGCTCTTTACGAAAGTAAACAAAAAAATATTTAATGATACATAGGCTGTGCTTAATCTCAATGTATAATAGAGTCTATCAATCAAATGTACCTTTCCGAGATTGTAGAATCGACCATCAGTTATATAATTGAGAGCTCCGCATACATGGACGCAGTCGAGACATTTATCACTTGTATACATTACCTTCTCGTCAAAATGAGGGACGAAAACGTTGATAATGTGGATAGACTTGTTAATTCTGATGCTCACGACATTGCCACAACTTTAAAGTCCTTGCTAAAACTACCTATATCTAGTGCTTCTACAGGTGTAAGCATCAGTATGTACCAAAGCGGATTGGATAGTTTTAATCAGTTGATGTCAAATATACTGGAGGTCACAAGTCACAATGATATATCATACGAGCCTATAAAAAGTATATGGAGCAACATAAAAATCAACAAGGTTACTACTGGATCATTTTATGAGCAAGTAAAAGACATGACGAAGCACTTGTTTGCAATCTATGAAAAAACACAAGATAATGGCGCTTATGTGTGGGACCCTCGTGAAGCAACTTCCAAAATCATTTCTCTTCTTGAGCCTTTTCAAGGAAGCTTTGCACCCTTACAGGTCGCATTAATCAAGCAACTGTGCAGCAAAGTATTTATCAATATGGAGAGAAAATATCCAACACTTCAAGCCAACTATTACTCTCTCCTTATGAAACAGTTTCCTGCATTGTAAGTTTAAAGAGCATCATTATGCATTATTTTCTAATACAATTTTGACAAGATGTGAGAGGCATGGATCTTTGCTCATTGAACATATGGAAGTGTATGTGCTTTACTTATAGCGTTAAAGATTTCTTATGTTTTTTATGTTATTTAGATTTGGTGTTGGCAGCTATCATTTTACGTTTAATGATGTGGAGATTGACCTCAGTAATGCTATTCCAAAGCGTGCATGGTCTAATATAATAAGTACAGTAGATGATTCCGCAAGCGGGCTGTACAAAAAAGATATTACAACTTATGGATTGTATGTATATATTCTTATTCTTATATAATCAGGCTAACACATCTTATATTCATGTACATAGCACTAATGCTTCATTAACATGCAAAGTCCCCCATTTTGAATATAAAAAAGTGGAAGGTATACCACCTTGGGAAGATTCAGGGGAAGCAGCCATCGATATTAAGAATATAAGCTTTCAAGTCAAGATACAAACTATCTCTGAAGAATACTTTGGTTTTAGTACTCAGGTCCTTGGTTGTAGATGCAATATTGGACATATGGATATTCACATAAAGAAGAGCCAGTATCCAGAGTAAGCTTTAATATGATTAAGTAGACGTTTTGCTTAACTGATATTTAATAGATTTGTTAATGCTCTTGCCCTCAGGAGCATAAAGACAAATGCAAAGGCAAGGTTAGAACAGGAGCTTTCTGATGTTGCCCAAACATTTTTTAAAAAGGTCTTTTCTGTTAAGCTTTTTTAATTCAAATGCGAAACTAATAAAACCTCTTTCATTACTTGCTTTTTTCATATACAAAATTGCTGTCTATTTTAACGTTAGATGCTTTTACAATGCTGACCTTTTGCAATATCGGATAATTTTGAGTCTCCATTTCAATTCGATACATACGCTAAACTTGTTCTTTTTCCAATTAATCTCACAAGTTCATCTATTCTAATGCATAACAAAAAAGGTTGTCTAAAAAGGAATGAGTAATGGCTTTATTAAAAAAGAAGAGTAAAGCCAATACTAATTTGCAATCAGAAGAAAAAGAAACTAATGAAAATAGCTTGGTTTATTTCTCTTTCCCTTCTAAGCAGGTGGTTGATAGACATTAATCCAACCGCAAGTTTGACATTCATAAAGTTGTTTCGTATTTCCACAAGGTATTAATGGAACAAAGCAAAAAGTGAAGCACTCGTTGGATTTTATAAGATAAACATCATAAGCTTGGCAATTGGGACAATGCCAAACAGCTCCTCTCGATTTGCGTTTAAAGCGATCGATACCAACTATACAGAATAAGCTTATGTTTATATCAAGCAAAAAAAAAAAAAGAAAGACTTACAGGTAAAGCAAAAAAACATAATCTTCTTTATAAAAAAAAAAAAAAAAAAAAAAAAAAGAAAAAAAAAGAAGTTCTACGAAAAGTTAACCCTACGTCATTTTGTATCAATGTACATCAGGTACAGCATGAATAGTAAGAAATTTTTTATTAGGTAATGTGATGATGAAGTTACTGCACAGGAATACCAGCGTATTCATCAAAGTCTAAGGCCAAGTTTAAATTCTATAAAGTATTAGAACAAGAAAAAGGTATATGGTTATTTTCTTACCTGGAGTGCTTGAGTAGCTGCTCCTTTTAGTAAATTATCTATGGTTGTAGTAATCACCACGCGCTTGCCCTCAGGGTGCACATTGAATCCTCCGATACGTACAAAGTGTTTACTAGCATTATCACGTACCAATGGTTCTCCTGATTCCATCACTTTTACCAATTTCTCGCCCTGATAGAATTCTTCAAAGGCTGATTTAATATCTTGGCTTGTCATTTCTTTTTGTAAGGGAGCATTCACTGTGAGTGCAATACCCTGGAACCATGAAGCAACATGAGGGATAAAGTGGACTGGTTTTCCTAATTGATAAGATATTTCACGTTCATGAATGTGATTTGTGAGTGCGTAAGGAATCAAGTTATCACGCAGTACATTGATATCGTTCTTGGGGGACGGTTTGGTACCAGCACCAGAATAACCAGAGACACCAAAAACAGTAGGAGAAGAATGAGGGTCAAGGAATGGTAAAAGTGGACGAAGCGAAAGTTGTGCGCCTGTTGCATAGCATCCAGGGTTGGCAATACGGGTAGCGCCCTTGATGTTTTCACGATTGAACTCAGGAAGACCATAGGTCCATGAAGCGTCAAATCGATAGTCAGCGCTTAAATCAACGAGCACCTTTTCGGATGATTCTCCAGCCTTGACATCTTGATTGACCTGATCTACAAATGGTGTACAAACGTTATTGGGTAAAGCCAGAACCCAAGCATCGACTTCAGTTTGCGCCTTAAGATCTTGAGGCTTCAAGTTGACATAGGTCAAATCGGACTTGGTATAACCTTCCAAAGGTTTTCCTTCAAGTTCACGAGAGCTTACATGTGTCAAGTTGAGATGAGGGTGAGCATTCAATAAGTTGATCAGTTCACGACCAGTGTAGCCACGTGCGCCAATTAAACCTACGTTCTTTGGCTTTTGGGCTGCTGTGGCATATCCACGGCGCTGCTGGAATTGTCTCAATGTAGAATAGGATCGAGCACCCAAGGGTGTAGCTACCTTTTGGGCTGCTGTAAGTGTTTGCTTGACTTTTTCCGTATCTTCAATACCATAAAAGAATGTTGTGGATTGATCTTTGGGGTTTCTGAGTGAACCATCAGCTCGTTCAAAGTGCCAAGAGGGATCAAGGTTACCCTCCTTACTCTTAGCTTCTACTCTCCAAGTTAAGCAATCATGGTCCTTACGAATAGCTGTCCACAAGTTCTCGGGCACGTTATTCAAAACAGCCGTTTTGGTGGTTAAAAGTTTTTCAAGAACAGCAGGCTGACTAGGGTCTTCAGGGTTCTTTGTAACAATAGCCAAAACCTGGCCAGGTTCGTCTGTGTAAATATTGACTTGTTTGCCTTGGAGCGAGCGAAGATAAGAGGCAACAGATGTTTCTCCAGAGAGGACAGCGCTGTCTTCAACTTCCATAATACGACGAAGCTTGTCAGGGTCGACCTGATCCAAGTTGTCGTACTTGAACAATTTGTGGCCACGACGGATCAGAGTGCCTGCACCTGAATCAGTAAATAGCTCTTTATGCAAGTGGCCAGCAGAGATAATAGCAACAGATGATGAGCGAGGAAGGCCATCCAAAAGTTCTTTACATTGCTTGATCTTAAGTTTGGTACCATACTTAACCCATGGTTCTTTCAAAAGATCTTCGTATTCCTATAGGAAATATATCTGTCTTAATGATCGTGTCGAGTAAAATAATCGCAAAAAATACCTCATCTAGATTGATCACGTCTAATCTTTTACCAGTAACACCATGATAAAGCCCATTCTTTTCATTTAAAAATACAATCTTTAAAGGTTCAATGACTGTAGCCAATTCAGCAGCAGCAACGTCAGCATTGACATTCAAAATCTGGCCTGTGGGGGTTTCAGCAAGCGAGGTCAAGATGGGTAAGGCACCTGCACGAATGGAGGATTCAATTACTTCCTTGTTCACACCAGTGATTTTGCCGACAAATCCATATTTATCTTTGTCGAGATAATCAGCCACAAACACGCCTCCAGGAATTGGTCTTGCCTTTGTACCATGTCTTTCGAGTGCATCTACCAGCTTGAGATTTTCGGCCATAAAGACTTTGCGAGCAATTTCGAGTGTCTGAGGATCAGTAATACGAATACCTTCTTCATACTGAGGCTCAATCTTGGCTTCCTCAAGTAGTTTGTTCAATTGAGGGCCGGCGCCATGGAGAACAATTGGATAGAGGCCAACGCGATGCAAAAAGGTCAACGCAGAAGCTAATGTTTCTAATTCATCTGTCAAGACAGCACCGCCTACTTTGATAACTGCAAATTTTTGTGATTCTACAGATGAAAAATGGCGAAGATATTGTTCAACTTCTTTACGAGAGCCAATGTTGTATAGTAACTTGACAATAGTTTCCTAGAAAAGGGTGTTATTAAATTGAACATATATATATATATCAAATGGATAATACCTTTTCTGCGTTTGGATTTGAGTAAGCATGGTATCTTCTTTCAGTAACAAACCGTTGAGATACTACAAGGGATCTTTTGGGGACATGTCGAGAAAAAGAACTGACAGTAGATAGCGTTTTTCGAGCTATGGATAACATTCTTTTTCTTTGACAAAAAGAAAGAAAACGAAGAGAGAGAAAAAAAAAAAAAAAAGAAAAAAAAAGAGCTCTATTTTTTTTTTTTGACAAGTTTGTTTCTCACCTTGTTGCCTTAATAGAGTTACTATCGGACTTTTAAGTTTCAAAAAAAACTGATAAGAAAATAGTAAAGATATCAAACATTGAACATTTACAGAGAGAGGAAATCAAGTCATGATAAACAAATTTGTATATATATAAAACTTTCATTGATATATATATCAGATATATGGTTATTTATGCCCTTGAGTTAGATATACCAGGTTACGTCGGAGTGAATAAATATAAAATGCATTGAATATGACTCACAGAGAGTTATTTTTTGTGATTATCACTTTTTGTTGATTTTAAATAACAGTTTATCTTTATGCCTTTCCTTTCGAAATATTTAAAGAAAACAAAAAAGGGAGATATGCTATTGCTTGTCTTTAGAAGATGTGAATGTGTGAGTGTATGTAAGGGTTAATGATGATGAAAAGACAGACGGCTAGCTTTCAGGAGATGTGAGAAAGGGTGGCTGTCGGTGTTTCGACAGATAACAATAAATGATCCTAAAAAGAGACCATCGCAAAGTTTCCAAGAGACCATTGAAATGTTTTATTGGACAAGCTCTATTTTTAGTAGAGATCATCGCAGAGACTAAATAAAATCTTTTGTATACCATTAAGCAATCTTTTATTAAACCCAATTGGGCATGCAGTGTTTTTTATACTAATCTGCTCGGGCAAGTTCAACAAGGTGGAGGTGTATCATATGTGGGAATGGGAGGGTAATAGTGATGGATGGAAATAAACTTTGTATACTGTGTGGCTGGTAACTTTTGGGTATACACTACGTGCACGAGGAAATTCACGAGAATGTTAATGCTACGAGCACTTCTTCTGGATGCTACCTATGTTGTCACTATACGCCTTCACATTACCAAAGTCTAATCTAATGCTATTAGTTGATATATAATATGAATTGATCATAATTGTACTTGAATGATCTTGATTCTTTGTTGATCCAGCTAACAATATAAAATTAAAATACAGCAATAACCACATTTTATCTCTTTCCTCTTGCAAAGAGACAAACCAAGGTAAATTTGTATTCTACATCAAGGAACATGGAAAGATATCTGTTCCTTAACAATCTTGACGTGACGCTACATATTGGAATGTTTCATTAACGACATCTCAGGTAGTACTTGTAACATTATCCTTCGTAGTATACACCAAATTTTGCCCATCTTGAAAAGAAAACAAAGCAAATAAATGTCGTCAGGTCTTTCGCAAATCCATACGTTACATACACTACTACAAAAATAAGCCGCTTCAAATATGCCGTCTGGCTCTACTAATTCAACCAACATTACGACTGCAACAAGTTTTAGTCTGCCCTCAATGTGCGAGGCCGGCTGTCTTTCGTCGCAATGGCAGTACTAAAATTGAGCCTCCCATAACCCATTTTCCGCTGCAACGGCTGTGGTGTTAGCTACTAAGCTGCAACCATGCGATCCATCATTCATTCGTTTGTTTCTGCTTCTTCGCAAATATCTCCAGTCAACCTGCATCGACCTTGACAATAAACACTCAGTCTGTGCTTGGTTTTCCCAAACTTACCCCCCAACGGCCACACTTTGGCGCAACTTTGAGCAGGTTCCTCAATTCAAAGAGGATCTGCTGCATAAGCAACAACAAAAACGTCAGCAACACCAGGAAGCAGCTGCACGACTTTTGCAACCGCCTTCGAAGAATTAGGGCTTTCAGTATCTCTCTCACAAATTCCCGAGTATCTGTTGGGCAACTACTATCTCGACTACGTAAATTCAACATTAACAACAACTGCATCTTGGATGTCCACTATCGGGATCACATGTTGTGGCTATTTTGGTACACAATGACTATGCGGATGAACTTTGAACCCAACTTAAGAGATTCAGTGTTGTAAGCGTCTAGCTTCATTATTATTGACATTTGTCTAAATTTTTGTGTATGATTGTCAAATTTTAATGACAAGTTGTCTAACATATTTTCAAACACCTGTAAAACAATATTTTCTGTATATAACAATTTAGTACAAAAGATGTTCCTTGTTCTCCCTTTGTTTTGTTTTATTATCAGCATAAGAAGACGTATTTAAGTGTATAGATTATTATATAAAAACACTTTAACCAGCCTTGTAGCTATTTATAAAAAGGTTAATCATTCTTTTTGATCCTATATTTAGAATGCATTAAAATCACTTACAATTGCCACCAAGCACCTATAAAAAAGAGTTGAGTATATTATAATACACGAATCATTCAATTATTTACCAATAAAGGGAGCAGCGAAACCAAGACCAAGGTACAAGGACATCTTGATTGCAAGACCAGCTCTGTTCTTGGTGTTGAAAGGAATGTTCTAATTGAAACAGGGTTAATGCCTATTCATGTTGCATCTACTTTACACATTACTTGTCCATTGGTGTTTTCAAAGTGATAGAGATCAGAGCGAGCAATGCGGCGAGCAGCAGCAGAGCGCATGGCAGAACGAGCGAGGATGTTGGAGTACATTTTTAAAGTAACAGCAAAGGAAGAAGAAAAAAAATTTGTTTGAAAAATCGGGTCATGTAATTTGAGTGATTTTGAGAGGCCCTGGCAATTTTGATGACGTATTGCTACTTATTACTATTTACGAACTTTAAAACTTGGAGTGGCATATTTACATTTGGTGGAAGCTGCATCTCTTGTTTAATATTAAACATGTACAAAATAAGCGTCGTAAACCCAATGAAGGTATGCTGGATGTATCCTTTGAATAATATAAAGTTCTTTAGTCTTTATTTTTATGCGATATAATATAAAAATACTAATATCGAGCTCGACTATGGCTGGAAAACGGTTGGGTACATGGTGGCAGTCTTGTTTAAAAGAAAAGCTGTTGGTAGCAAGTTGAACCAAAAGTATTAAGCACAGAAACTAGTGTGCAATCATAGGTGAGTATTTGATATGAAGTATCTTTATGTTTCAAAAGAAAAGGAAGATTACGACTAAAAAGGATAAAAGAATGTTGCACAGCATTGCTTGGACAATGACCATCATGTTATCTGTCGAACATAGTGTTCAGAAAGAATGCCAGGCAGTAAGTCGTATAACATATGGAATCAAATTTAATTGGTGCTAAGCTATGCCTATAGATTTCCTACCTGCCATTTACCGGTTGAAATAATGCAAACTATGTCCAGCTGGTAATGGTCAAGATATTGTAAGTACTTATCCATAAAACAAGCGAAAATAGCCCTAGCGAGAATAATAACAGGTCTGACAGAGGGATACCAATGCGGCCATTAATATTCGTTCAATCCTGCTTTCATATATTGAATCTGGCTCTAAAGTTTTATCAAGACATCTCTCTTTGACAAGAGGAGGAGCCTTTGGTGGTGAGGGCGCCACCACACAGCCATTTTGATTGGTCTTAGGGGTCCTTATACCATCATTTTGGTGGTGAATTAAGTGTGTCCCTACTTATTATGCACCCTCTGACCTTTTATTGTTAATTGAACATGAGGTTAAATGGGTTTATCAAAAAGCAAACACACAAGAATAAAACCAAATGATAGATTCTGAACCTTTAGTATATAATATATAATAATAAACTTTCACAAGTATACACTTTATAGTGACGTTAAAGCAAAGTCGATCATTTCTCTTGTTGCTTGCACAATTGCTGTCTGTTAAAGAATTTGAACTGATTTTCATAGAAGAGCAAGCCTACGATATTTTTTTTTGTAGCCTGAGGCGGTTTCTAGGCATTCCGACTTTCGATGTGGCTATCTTCTTGGTAACGTTTTACGGATACTGTGTACTGATTTTCTGGCTTGTAATAGTAGTGCTCAGAGACTGGGCTGTTTAAACTCCAGTTAGCATGTAGTTTGATATTATCAATAGGAACACCGGTCATAACCGCTTTGGTGCTTGATGTTGAACGGAGAGAATGTGCCTTGAATATTGTTGTGCCGATTCCTACCGTCTTTATAATTTCTTTCAGCAATGTACGAATAGTTTTGGACTTAATTGATCTTGCACCATGTTTATCTTGCGTGATGCAAGCCAAAAAGAGAGAGTGATTGACTTGTAAATCATGGCGTATGTGGGAGGGCCACTGGATGAAAACATGTAGAAATTATCGTTCATCGTTATGCCTCTCTTACTTAATTTCTTTTGGTTGATATACAATCAGAGTAACACCGACAATACGAAAGAAACATCTCTATACTGTAGATTGCCGATGTTGGCCACGGCCACCACATTGTTGTGATCGTTAAAGTCGCATCTTCTATCGTCTTTTCGACAACATTGTTATTGATTGTTCATGTCTATTTTGAAGTTTGTATTGTTTATTGCCTTTAGGCCTTGTTGGTGATGAATTTAGCCTGATCTATTGCTGCCACATAAGTCTCATTATTTATCACAGAAGACAAATCAATCCATATGTGAGTAATTTCTCTTTGTCTAATTCAGAATGAGGTCTCGTAAAAAGATCATCAGGTTTTTCTAAAGTAATTCAATCAAGTTCTGGAACAGTGTTACATGAAGCTCAGTCAAAGTTTGACAGTGATGACAGTGTCAAATTTAGCTCAAGGAGTTATGATGGCAATGATTATTTTTTTGGAGGTAAAGCAGGTCGTAAAATTGGGGGAACAACACATTATATCATTCTGGTGCTCATGACATCTAAAGCAAGTACAGTGGTATATCTCTACATAAAAACCCATAGCTTATCTCTCTACCTTCTTTATAAGACACTTTAACCAATACACGTAGAGGGATTTCTTAAAATAAAAGGAGGATATGGAAGGGATAAGGGTGAGGATAGAGGGGTTATTAAGACTACAATAACAAAAATAGATTGTCAGTTTAAATATTGCGAGTTATCATTTAGGTTCTTTTTTCTGCACAACTTCCTTTTTTCTCATAATGGATGTCAAATGTGTAACCCTGAGGCTGTCTTTGTCAAATGTAGAGCTAAACAAGTATTTCTCAAATCGTACGACCAAATATCCGTGTTTGGGCTTTAAAAATCATACTTTATATATATATATATATATATGCGCGCATTTTGCTTTTTCCCTACTCTTTTATTTCTTTATTTTTGCAAATCAAATAAGCCCCCTTTTTCTTTGAACAAGTTTAAGCAGAAGTCAAGTGATGGACATTATGCAGCTTACCGCCAGTGTTACTAAAAAAAGTTGCTTTTAAAGTTTAAGGAGTGGTCTGTATGACTGACGCTAGTCAATGAATGTGTATACATAAATATATATATATATATATATATATATGCGCAATAATGATAACGTTCTGTATCCCTTTCATCTTCATTTACTCCAAATTATGGACCTACTAAATCTTGCTACGGAAAGCTTTCAGTCAATAGCCATCTCCTCTGCACTTTTCTTATTCACAGGATACTTGGTCTATGTTCGCTACCGTCGTTACGAATACCTCAATAGCATAATCAAAAAATACCCAGACCCTAAAGTTGTGTTGGAAAATCATGACATTGCTATGGAAATCTACAGTCATATATTCAGAAAAGAGTTTCCACGTAAGAAAGCATATATAGTTCTATAAAACGCTATTCCTAACGCGCTGTATAGTTTTTGCAAGATCTTCTTTAGAATTTGCACTATTTAAGCCATTTGCTACACCTTCTGTAAGCAAGTTGTTGGTTTCCACAAGGGAATTCTTGGATAGATGTCCTCGTCGAGCTGAAGATACAGAACTCATTTTGTCTGAAATCATCGATCCTTATCCTCGTATTGAAAATCAACGTCTAGTTACTCCACATATAAGTGAAAAGGAAATTATGAAGCAGTACGAGCGCCGCGAAGCATCCATCAGAAGGTTAAATGAACTGCATGGGAAGTATCCTATTTCAAACGAAGATTATTTGTATACGCTTGTCTTATTCGTTGTCGAGCCTCTTCGTTGGATTAATAACTGGGAATGGAGAAAGCTTGATATTCGTGAAGTTAATGTAAGTTAGTCCATAGATGTATAAGCTGATGACTTAATATTACACTTTAGGCTATATTCAAAGTATGGCATGAGATTGGGACTAAAATGAATATCAAAGATATTCCAGACACCCTGGAGGAGTGGTATGTTATACAAAAGGTAAGTTAAAAAAAAAAAGTAATATCAAGGTTAAACTAATAATGATACCAAAAACAGGAATATGTTGAATCTTCGGTTAAATATCATCCTGCCAATTGGACCTGCGCTGATCCAACTATTAAGCATCTCGGAAAGAAGTTGCCTGGTTTCATGCTGCCTGTTGTTTACAAAATGTTGCCTTGTTTGCTTGAAAAGTCAGAATGTGATGCATTTGGTATCAGCACAGCATCTCTACTCATGCGTATCATATTCAATACTCTTATCTGTCTTCGTGCTTGGTTTATTCGATATCTATGTCTTCCAAGAAAGGTATTTGATTTAAGAACACCCTTCCATGCAAATGAGCAAGGAAAGTATGTTCCACATTATTTTGTATACGACCCTCCAATTTACAAAGATGGATATCGAATTGAAGAGCTGGGACCTGAAAAGTTTATGCCTAAATGTCCTGTATTCCATGGTTAATTCTACTTTTGATCATATTGTCACATAACAAATAAAAATATTCTTTAACATTGGACAGAGTAAATATGGTAGCCATGGTTACAATATGTCAAATAAATCTCTATTACATAATACAATGAAACATTTGTTGTGAGAAAAAGGATTTTTCACTCTTTTTTCCACAAGGGGTGTCCCGCATATCAGCAGTAACAACAAGTCAATGGACGGTACTTTCTATAAAAACCAAAAAAATTCTTAAAACCAAATAGGAACAAATACCTCGATATTGTTTTTGAAGAACATGAATGCTTCTTCTAACTTGTAAATCGACTACATCACAATCGCCCAAAAGAAACGAAAATCTCTTCACATCACAGAAGTTATCAAACCATTTGTAGGTTTGTTTTTGAAAACAACCCAAATTATCGTCCAAATCATCAAAAACATCATTCAGAGACATAGTTTTTTTTTTTTTTTTTTTTTTTTTTCGAATTTTTCACTGTACTGGTCTACAGGTATATAAAACTTCTCAATCAATTCCGCCGAAGTGAACAACGAAGATGTGGTGGTCACCCGTCCAAACAACTTACTCAGTCATATCAAGCAATGGTAGAACTTTAATTACTAGACTTCAAATTACCCTCCCAAAAAAAATTGAGTCAATGCTTGCTAAGAATATAAGAGGAATATATGTATTTGTGTTTTTTTATTATATATAATGAAAAATAAAGCGAATTCAGGAGTGTTATACCACCACATCTTCGTTGTTCACTTCGGCAACTGCCTGATAGACTTGACTGTACTTTTTCTTTTTTTGGGCGGAGAAATTTCCACACTGTATAAAATCTTAAGTAAGCTTAAATTATGAACCATTTAAAAAGTGCATCTTTTCCATTTATTTTCTTTATTCTCTCTCTCCCCCTACTCTCTTTCTAATAATAACTTATGGCATTAAAAACTTTTACTAGAGAAGAGGTAAAGCGTCATGCTTCTGAAGACGATTTGTGGATTATTATAGACTCATCAGTATATGATATGAGTCGTTTTGTTGATATGCATCCCGGTGGCGCATTTCCCATTTTGGAATATGCAGGAAAGGATGCAACTGATGCATTTTATGGACTTCATCGCCAAGAAGTGCTTGTCAAGTACAATCGTTACAAGATCGGTACTATCGCTGACGAAAAGCCTCAAATCGACTTTCAGGAGGTTGGAGCATTTTCTAAAGTCCCATATGCTGAACCAAGTGCTTGGATGGGCTTCAAATCACCTTATTTCAAGTAAGTTTAACAGCGAGTCCTTAACTTTATGTTGACTTATCTGCGTTGTTAGAGAGTCTCATTTCAAGCTTCGTGCTGCTCTTCGTAAGATCATTGATGAAATGGCACCAGAGGCCCGTGAACTTGAAGAAAGCGGTTCCAAACCTCCTGACGAGTTCTTGAAAAAGCTTGGTGACCACAACTTACTAGCTGCTAACATTGGTCCTGGACCATGGCTCCATGGCATGACTTTCCCTGGTGGAGTTAAGGGAGAAGAGTTTGACTATTTCCATGAGGTAAGGAAACAGTCTGATGACCTGTGTATTTATCTAAAACCCAACAATAGATGATTGTTCATGAGGAATTTGCTCGTTGGAAAGTGCGTGGATTTGACGACGG
>JAMYHX010000617.1:0-21063 GCA_025529335.1 Rhizopus sp. PT2906
AGAATCATCTTCTGCAAGAGCGGTATCTTATACTATTATTGGTGTAATATCAGCATTTGGTGTTGTAAATGTAACTACATTCGACTTTATCAAAAGTACAATCGATTTTATATAAATCACATAAATTACTGTGAAAATAGTAATATTGATCGTTTCTACTATTGCTTTTATATTGGTAGTATTATTCCGAAAAGACATTTGGTTTTTTCAAAATTACTTACAGCATTAAAAAAGTTGATAATACACAATGTTTGTAGACTACAGCTATATTCTTGCTCGTTATTATTTGACATTTATTAACTAAAAAAAAAAAAATATACCTAATTATTTTTGAAGCTTATCGTTGGTTTGAAGAAAGAAGTGTATTTTTGGATAAATCAAAAGTTTTTCGGTATCTTCTTCGCAAGCTAAGCTTCTATCCGTCATATTCTAACATTTACATTTAAGATCACATTATTTACTCTGTTGTCAGATCCATACTCTCTTTACTTATCTTGAAACTCTTGAAGTATTCCAAACTTTCTTCCATATGGGCGTAGGTTGAGGGTGAGGTGAACAGTTCAAAGTTTGTATATTATATAGCTGAGAGGGCGCTTCAGCTTTAAAATTAATTGACATAGTATACACTACATGCACCAGAAGTTAAACTAATTCCACGGGCGCCGCCTCCACTTATTACCTATGATGTAGTCCAACAAAACTTTTCAATCTGCAAAATCAAACTAAACATGATTTTATGAAATTATCATCTTGGATTGTTTCTTTTCAAGAAGAAGAGAGAAAAAAAAAAAAAAAAAAAAAAAAAAAAAAAAAAAAAAAAATGTTTTTATTTTTTAAAATTTTTTTTTTTGAATTTATAAAAAAAAAAAAAAAAAAAAATTTATTTTTAAAATTAATATTTTGTTTTTTTAATTTAAAAAAATAATTTAAAAAAAAAAAAAAAAAAAAAAAAAAAAAAAAAAAAAAAAAAAGAAATGTTGTTATTTATTCTACTTTTATGTTGTCAGTTTATCAACAAAGAATCAAGATCATTCACGTGTAATTATGATGAATTCACATTTTCTATCAGAAAGAGTGAACTGGACAGCCTTAGGTTAGGCTTTGATAGTGTGAGATTGTATAGTGACAACATTGGTAGCGTCCGTAGCATCAGCCTATTTTCTGGTGCATGTAGTGTTGGCCTTTAGAATTACTGGTGCTCGCTTATAATTGTGAGGTAAAGTGGCATTGAAGTTGATAGCTGAAATACCTTCTAATTTTATTGAAATCAAACTAAGTATTGATTGTTATCAATTCGAGTATACATGTTTTACACACTTACAATCGCTCATTCAGAATACTGTCGTCATCGTACAAATACACTTCATGTCTCTCTTCATATGTGTTCACTTCATGAAATGTCAATACATATTGTTTAAGCTTTAGGTTTTCGGTGTAGTGAGTAGAAGGTTCAATTTTATAAGTCAAGTCAGTTTCATTACTAAGAAACGAATCGAATTCTGCCAGTTCCTCTACAGCATTATTTTCAGAAGCCTTAAGGTCGCGGCAAACAAGGTAGTGGTATACCCCCTTGATAGGCATGTTTAATGTGATATTTTTGAATAAATGGGTTTACCTCTAAGCCATAAGAATACCGCAAGATGGAAAAAGTGTTTTTGTACAAAGAGAAAAGAAAGAGATTCATAGCAAAAAATAAATTTATCTTTAAATAGTGGATTGTATTATATGCAGCGTCATCAACTATTATAGACTATTGATACATCAGTTGCTGTGGGCTTAGTAATAGCACCTTGGCTTGTATACTAAATATATTGATTATATTACGTCCTCCACACAAAATCCATCAAAAAGTATAAATGATACTTATATGTCACAAAAGATGCTAAGCTGTTGTGTCGGTACGTCAAGGTGCATTCTGACAGAATGTGGACGTCTGTTTGACAAAAATTACAACAAAAAGGCTACGCGCATGTGTGCTCTCGATGTATACTAAGACATGCTCAAGAAATAATTTCCCCTGTTGCTGAAAGTATATTTAAAACATTAAAGAACAAATAAATAGCGACTAAAACGAAGAGTTATCTGCGAAATGATTATTTATTAAATCATCCTCAGATTAGCCGTAGAAGAACTGTTTTTTTTTTTTCTTTTTGAGAAACTCTTTTTTAATTGATAAACAATTATATGACAAATAGGTTCTTTTAATTATGCTTTTTTAAGGGAGGTCGATGAGTACTGATTCTATACGTTAACGACAGTTGGATTAGAACCAACTTGTCTTGGTTTGATATTGAAGAGGAACATCTCTAGAGTTATTGCCGCTACCACTACCGCTTCCACCATAATTGTTACTGTAGTTGGAACGAGGAGGATAAGCAGATTCACGATTGCTGTTCCAGTCATTGTTTGTCTTTCTGTAATCTCTTCCGCCAAAACTACCCCCACCACCGCGACCACGACCACGGCCACGGCCACTAAAGGAGCGAGTTTCTCTAGCGACAGATTCCAAGAAGCTGGGGACTTCTTGATTAGCTTCTTCCAAGATGCTGATCAAATCATTAACGATGTTCTTGTTGTTACGATTGAAGAAAGCAGTAGCCAGACCAGTGTTACCGGCACGACCAGTACGACCAATACGATGCACATAATCGTCAATATCAGTGGGCAAATCATAGGAAATAACATGAGATACGTTGGCAATGTCTAAACCACGAGCAGCAACAGCCGTAGCTACCATGATAGGTGTGCGACCTGTCTTGAAGCTTTCAAGAGCACGCTCACGTTCACGTTGGGTACGATCACCATGGATAGCCGTAGCAGGGAAATTGTGGTCCAACAAGAACTCAGAGAGTGCATCGGCCATACGCTTTGTTTCGACAAAGATCAAGCAAAGACCAGAGATTTCACTAGAATGAAGAATATCCAACAAGACAGAGCGCTTATCCTCATCTTCGACATATTCGATCTTTTGAGTGATGTTTTCAGAGGTAGAACCAACACGACCGACAGACAAGAAGATGTAGTCCTTCAAGAAGTCACGAGCTAAATGCTGAATGTCACGGGGGAATGTAGCCGAGAACATGAGAGTGTTACGGCCTTCGACACCAGGCATACCTTCCTTTTCGACAATACGTCTGATTTGAGGTTCAAAACCCATATCCAACATACGATCAGCTTCATCCAAGACAAGATAGCGAATCAATGAGAGTGACACACGAGCACGTTCAAGCAAGTCGACAAGACGACCAGGTGTAGCTACCAGCAGATCGCAACCACGTTCCAAGTTACGGATCTGTGCACCAATGTCAGCACCACCGTAAACTACAGCAGGCTTAACCCAAGAACGATAAGCGAACTTTTTAGCTTCATCGTAAATTTGTGAGACTAATTCACGAGTAGGGGCAAGGATCAACACTTGGGGATAAGCCTTGCGCTGACGATAGCCGCGGGAATCGTCTTCAGGAGGGCTCACGGGCCCCTTGGTGAACAATTGAGAAAAGACGGGGAAGAGGAAACCAGCGGTTTTACCAGAACCAGTCTGAGCACAGGCCATTAAGTCTCTACCGGCGTCAACAATAGGAATAGAGTATTTTTGAACAGGTGTAGGTGTAGTGTATCTAGCCAATTCAATGTTGCTGATCAAATGAGAATCCATTGGTGGAGAAGTAAAGGCGGTAATTGGTTCAGGACAGTCATGACCACTAGCTTCGACAGGAATATCGTCGTACTTTTCAAAGTTGATACCAGTGTGTTGCGTAATGCTGTCATCTTGTGTGCCAAATAGCTCTTTTTCAGTACGAGGATTGCGGGTACCGATGTGGTGTACACCATCCTTCCAGTAACCCTGAGTTTCATCACGGCGTTGGTAGCTATAGTCTTGGCGAGTATTATTTTGACGATAACCGCCGTAGGATCCACGTTCATAAAAGTCGTTGCGATTACCGCCCCATCGACCTCCACCACTAGGCATATCTGAATAAGAAGAGTTCCATCCTCTTCCTTCACCGCGAGATGCACCGCCTCCGCGGCCACCGTTCCAGTCATTCCAGCCGTTTGCTCTAGATGTTTGGCGCTGCTGGCCTTCATTAGTTGATCGATCATCACGATTAACTTGGCTTCTCAAATGAGGAGGGACATAACGAGAAGGAGGTTTGCTGTTATTATGATTATTATTATTGAGGCTCATGCCAGCTATAATATATATATATATATATATATATAAATGGTCAATCTATGTACTTTTAATACTATTCCTTTTTGTTACTGTACCGAATTGCTGATCTAAGCTTCCTGTGTTAGAAGTGCCATTGTTCATAATCTTTTATGATTAAAAAGTTTTTTTAGAGAAAAAAAAAGAGAATAAAAAAAAGGAATAGCAAATTTGCCTTTTTTTCTTTTCGGCACTAGTGCGCAAGTCCGTAGACCACTCTCTGTTGCTTCTTATCCAAAAAGGAAATGGTGAAAATTTTTATTTTTAATATTAGCCAATCATTTTACTGCGCCACCAAATGAAGGAATTTAAGCATAAGAGTACATGTGTATGGATGTGCACTGCTTACCTGAGCATACAGCTTAGTTTCTATGAAGCATTCAAAGGGAAAGAAGAGAAAGAGAGAGAGAGAGGGTTTTTGAGGATATGAGCGACAAATATCGGGGAATTAAAGAATGAGTTTATGACAAGTGTGTAATGCAAATAAAATACGAGATTTTGTATTCTTACAAAGCACCAGACGATCATCATGTTTATTCATCTTTACACAATTCTTATGTTGACAATCATCTTGTAATATCCAATAGAAACCAATGAAAAGCACTCAACAAGAACATAAATGAAAACTAGAACAAGTCATGCAATGAAAATAAGCACAACTTACTACAATTGCAAGATGCAGAATACAAACAACAACTAAAAATAGAAAATATACCATCTGTTATTAAAAAACTAATCGACATTTTCAAAAAGTGCTTTAATGACACAAGTCTTATTATACAAGGCAAGAGCTGTACTACAGTTATTGAAACTTGCTGGGAGACACTAAAAGATATAGAGAAAACATGGAAGAAATAGAAGCAACTTGGGGAATAAAACCATTCTAAAAAAAGGTAAAATGACAGTTATTAATGGATATAAAGAAAAAGACTTGCACACTTGCAGAAAATATTTGAATCCTTTTGGCTGTTACAAACACTAATTCAAATCCTTTTTGGATACGTCGTTGAAATCTCAATAATCCCATGATGCCAAAGCCCATCTTGAGCAACTTGTTCAAAAAGAACATAGAGACCTTATTATGGCATAACAATCGAGTTACTACGTAAGCATTACATTACTCTCGGAACCATCCAAAAACATGAGCTTTTTTTTTTTTTGTTATGAGAGACGTTTGAAACCCAACCGTGAAGAATCAAGATTACTGTGTCTTGGTAATAATCATTTTTACATTACATAAGAGAATGGTTGTCCTTAAGACTACATAATATATTGACTCAAAGAAACACTAGAATACATCAGTGCTCTACTTTACTAGATGTCAATTGCTTATAAGTGTATATACAAATGTAAATTATTTGTTTATTTACACTATGGAAGCCTGTCTTGCTGTTGATGTTTTTAGTATGGCTCACTGTATGAAGCCAATGTTAGTTACCTAAGTCTAGACAACTACTATTGTATAAAATATTATAAAATATAAGAAAGTTTATTGTGACGCCTGTTTGAGGCCAGTTCTGCTGATCGTTCCTAATTTGTGGTTTGAAAGGAAACTGACAGGATAAAGACTCTAATAAATGAAACACTCACTAATAAAATTTAAAAAGCTTCCATTAAGCATTGATTTTCTAGATCCTGTCAAATAAGAAGTTGCCTCGGGAATTTCAATATCTTGCATGAAAAGAAAGCTTCTTTACATGTAACTAACTAACTATAGTATCCTACTCTAAGCCAATAATTACCATATAACTCACATTGAACCTTGAATTTCTGTCTGTAGAACCGCTGAGATTATAGGAAAGCTCAGTGTATGTTTATATATTAGACAATCTCAAAGAAGCTTGTTTCACTCGGTCATTTTTAACAGGTCAATATTAAAAACCTAAAGCTTATATAAATCAACCAAAGACATCCTGCCCGTGCTTTCTCTTTTTCTTTAGTAAACTTCATCACCTTACTCTCCCAATGGTTCCTTCCAGATATACACTTAGTCTACTTCAACTTTTGTTGGCGCTCGCCCAAACAGGTAATGCTGCCGTTCGATCACAGCCTGGTGCTATGACTTCTTCTGCAGCCAATACTGCGGATCCTGTGAGTAAAATTTTCGCAAGTGAAGAGAAGCCTTTGTGCCATAACTATCGTACCGAATTTGCGGATGACATGCGCGGCTGGCAGGTAGATGATAGTCAGCAAGATACGTACGAGATTTTGGATGATGCCATTGAGTTCAAACTACTGCCACCCGATGACTATGTCCGCTTACATGACAGTAAAAGTAAGTATGCATGCGTCTATGAATAATGTCTTGTATATTAACATCAAAGCTCTATAGATCTTCCATATAACCTATTCCCAGGACGTGGCCCAACTTTAAATTCAACAGTATACATGAGATATGGTAGAATGTCTGCAACCTTAAAGGCATCTGGCACTCCTGGCTCTGTCACGGCATTCATCTTGATGGGAGATGGTGGTGACGAGATTGATTTTGAATGGATTGGTGGAGCTCCGAACCAGGTTCAGTATGTGTCAGCAGCTTACAAAAAGATATTCTCTAATTTGATTGGGTTATGTGTATAGGACTAACTACTTTTGGGGAAACTCAAAAGAGTACACCATCAATGGCGGAACTCATGTGGTCAAGGGTGCACCTGTAGATGCAGCCTTTCATAAGTACACTATTAATTGGCAACCAGACAAGATCGAATGGTTGATCGACGATGAAGTCGTGCGTACGAAAAATAAAGTCGAAACATGCGACGCAGCTGGAAACTGTAAATTTCCATCTCAACCAGCGTAAGTTTTGTGAACTGCAGGCCAGTTTTAGAATTAAAAATGGTGAAAAAATGTATGATTTACTAAACCAGATTTTCTTAGACGAATTCAATTTGGTCTTTGGGACGGAAGCTTGGAGACTGGAACTGCTCAATGGGCCCATGGTCCAATTGATGTAAAAAGATAGAAATAGACATTATATGATCTAACACATCTTTTGTAGTGGTCAGTGCCTCATACAATTACGGCACAGGCTAGAGACATAACTGTAGACTGTAACCCAGACTACAATCAAATTGTCGAATAATTCGATTTCCTCTCTCTCTTCAATTCATACACGCAAACACAAACACTCACTAATATGGAATTTCCTTTTTATCTTGTTCTTTCATATGAGAAAAGCAATCGAGAATGCAAACTCTATTGATAGCAACTAGAAATAACTCTCTTTTTTCTTTTTTTTCTTTTTTTTTTTTTACAAATAAAATAACCTTCGTTCCTTAATAACGCATATAAAGTAAACCCCTTTTTTTTTTTCTTACTTCATTCTTTTATACCTCTCTTCTTTTAAAACATGCTGGGTGCTTCACTAAGACGATTTAAAAATAATAGCATACATCCTTACCCGAATCATCAGGATGATCAAGAGAACAAGCAGAGAAAGCTGACAGTTGCTATTTCCTCTTCATCTCAGCAAATCGCCAGTTACCTGCAAAAAAAAGTATCTTTTATACACTCAAAGAAACTTTTACAGCACTTTCGAGAACTCGATCTAAAAGTGAAGCGACAGCCATCATTTTCAACAACCAGTACCGTGTTATTTGATTCTGATGAGCACCTACCTTCTTCCAAGAAGCCTCTCCCACCATCGCCTAAAAAATCACAGACCATGACAGGCTTTGCAGAGTTTAAATCACATGACGTTTGTGCTCATGATGCATCGCATCTGCCATCTGAGGACTCCATCTCGTTTTCTGGCAACAGTATTGAACAGATAAGCATATCAACCATCAGAGGAGGTCTGACACGAGCTAGTACCTGGGTTGGTAGGTCGCTCAAGAGTCTTTTAAAGCCTGCGTCAAATGAACAGATATTATTTAATGAACAATCATCATTATTTGAATTCCAAGAGTAAGGGCAAAAAATGCAAGAATGTCTATGTGGTAATATAGCTAACACTCCTGATAGCAACTATCCACGAGCATTGGATTTAGGAAACTGTGATAAAAGACTAAAACTTCATTGCAAAAGTAAGACGGTTTGTCATTCAATGTCACATATTAAAACTCTTTTTAACAGTCTTACAAATCACGAATTTCTCGTCATCTAAAAGTAAGGCCCTATAAACGACTCTTGCTGTCTGTTGCTCATACATGTATCTTTAGCCTATCCTTACACCCTTAATATGCATGTGACAAATAATGAATCTCAATCTTATTCTGGTATTATGAAGAGAATAGGCCGAGGTGTTAGTACGTCAAACCCCCATGCAACACTTTCGTTGTAAAGTATAATCAAAAACCCCTTCTTGCATTATTATTCACACACAATTGTGTTCATTTAGCACAGTTCAGGGACAATTTGCACTAGAATGTGATTTAAGTATTGAAGTGACAAACTCGCCAAGCATCGTAAGTCGTCTCAAGAAGATTGGCAAGAATAACTCTGTGGACGTTGTTCATGAAGAGGAGGAATTTGACAATGTTGTTACTGCTCACCTTCATCTTGATTCTGGTGACGATCCCTTGTATAGCTTTGCAAACCAGGGGATAGGTCGGTATGCCATTCAGACGTCTCCATTACAAAACCCTTCATTGGCTCTTGAGTTGACTATCTCATTCTGGTTGGAAGAGTACAATCATTGTCCATTGGAGGCAGAAATGCAGATCGATCATGATGTCTTGATGTTTTGTCAAGGCGGTGACTACTTGACATTCTATGTCAAAGGCGAGTCTTATCCGGTAATGATTAGGATATTAGTGATGAACACTATACTTAAAAGTACTATAGAAGTGGATTCGTTATTGGGTGACCTATGAGAGACAGGAGCTGGTTTTACGTTTGAATGAAAGGCGAGAAGAACCCATTGAGCGTATCTCGCTCGATCGTTTAGTGCAAGTAAACACGTATCCCACGAATGACATTCAAGAAGACATTTATCTAGGAAAAAAATACATCATCATATTATCTTTCGGCCAAGCTGATGAGATGTATCTGTTTGCTGATAGCTCAAAAAGTGTCAGATACTGGAAATGTCTATTGGAGTCCATGACGTCAGACGGAAGCGACAATGAGCAACAACATATCAACAAGAGATACATTTGGTCATCATAAAAGTTGCAAACTTTGTATATTTCTATTATTTATTACACTTTATTCACAAATTATTCGCACATTGATAAAAAAAATGATAATTTCAGACAACAAAAAATAATAAAAGATACAACAAATAATAAAAAAGAGAGAGCCCATCAGAAGCAAAAGAATGAATAAAGAAATGATTAGTAAATCAGTTATTTACATTGATATTAAATGCTTACATTATAAAGAAGAGAATTTATAAGAGAAAAAAAGAGACAAGAAAAGTGAGTAAAATTATAAAGAGGTTATTAATATCTTACCCGAAGTGCATCTTGGGTTGGGCCAGTGATAACTAGCCCGGAAAAAGAAGAGAAAGAAGAAGAGAGAGAGAGCAAGCCAGAGAAAAGAGAAGAGACAAGAGAGGAGAGCAAGCATAGAGAGTGGTCAAAGGAGTGGATGGGACCAAAGTTTGGTAAGAACCAAACTATCCCCAGCTAACACCGGGTTAGTTTCGATGGGCAATCTATAATACTACACGTCAGTTTCTTACAAGAGTAAAGAATATAACATACCTTAGGGCTAATTGGGGAATAGCTGCTCTTACTTTTTGGTCCAGAGAAAAGAAAAGAAAAAGAGAAGTCAAGATCAGACTATTTAAACAAATTCTCTAACAACTTTTTATTTTGTTATAAAGTCTTGACCACATTTATCTTTTCTCAAAAATATCAAGCTCATTTTATATATTATTACATGTTGTCTTTTAAATAATAAAAAAGACATAAAGTGTTTAATTGTTATTGATCTTGTAATGTGTGCGAATAATTTCTGAAAAAGGTGTATATCTAAAAAAATTGCATATTTACCTCATTATAGCTCTAATGACCAGGCTCATATATGAAGAATGTAAAGCAGAGCATGTTTTTTCTATGTTGGATGTACACATTTTGAAATAGACAGGCAGTAGATTGATGAATGGGTGGATAGATCCTCGCAGACCAAGGTACATGAAGTATGATATGGATTGACAAGGACATTAAACATGCGTAGATACGGTGATATCTATGTAATGTATGAGCTGACGGTCAATGCTAGGACCTTGAGGATAGAGAGATCTGAAATGTATATTTTATTCAATATGTGAGAGGAGTGAGTGTCGTATTCTACGTTGGATAAGGGTCAATAAGCAATGTCTACATCTCAATAATAAAAGCTCAGTAACGCAAACTGACCAATTACAATCATGATAAGTGTAGCTATCAATTTTAGTATCTTCATCTTTATTCTTCAAAATAAAAGAAACCAAGCATTAAGTGTTCATTATTTGTGGCTTCTGGTGTAATTGTGAAAATGGAATGTAACAGAGACAAGCATTTGAAGTGCTTTTATATATCCTTCTTGACAGCAATACATTTGATTTGTCAGCGAAGACGTATTTACATATCGTACAACCTGAATTTTGTTCTCGCCATTGGGCGAATGTACTTTCTGGAAAGAGTGTATACAAAGTACACCAGGATTATTCGCCTCTTTTACTACAATTACGCCTGGTCCTTTTACTATAATAAGCATTCAATTCGTGTAATAAAGAAGAATTATTGCTATGATTACGCCTTACCTTTGAGGATCCTGTCTATTAAGTGAATTCTGATCTGACATTGTTTGTCAAATAAGGAAGCCTTGATCTGTGCACAAAAATACAGAATTATTGGAACGGCGCTGTAAGAATAGATTCACTTGTGATGGAATATATAAGAATTCTTTTTCCTAATTGCGATTGCTGAAAAAAACCCAGTTTAGTGTAATGGATTTCGCATTTCAAGAGTAAGGAATCAATGGTTCCTTCAATGACAGTTCTTTATTTATTTATAGGCCGGGTGATATTTTCAACGGGAATCACTAAATATGGAAAATAGTGAATCGCGGAAGAAATAACAACTCTTTTCGCGACCGCGTAGTCTGTGACAGCTCCTGACTTTGTTGCCAACCAAGTCCTTTTTTTTCTTCAGGTACCACTTTCTCTCTCTTTTTTTTTTTTAATAAAAGTATGGCCTCTGAATCTGACGACGATTATCAAGACAATTTCCAAGAATCCGACGCTTATGTTGATTCAGGAGATGATTCTGATTTTGAAGCAGCTCCTCCCGCTAAAGTAAATTTCCTCTCTTTTTTGGTGTATGTGTCCATCTAATCTTTTCTCTGTTAATATAGAAAGCAAAGATCACAAAGAAAGCAGAAACTACCAAGAAGGAGACACCCGCGGCAAAAAAGACGGCACCTGCCAGAACAACTAAAAAGACTGCTACAAAGAAAAAAAACGATACCGACGACGACAACGATGACGACGGTAGTGATTTTGAAGTGACTAAGCCAGCTCCCAAGAAGAGAGGCCCCAATAAATCAACTGCCAAGAAAACCGAAGTTGCTGTTGAAACAAATGGACATGCTGAAACAGCCATGGATGACATTGAAATGATCGATGTCTCAAAGTCTTCTAATAAGAACAAATCTATTGAAGAAATCTACCAAAAGAAGTCTCAATTAGAGCACATTTTGCTTCGTCCAGATACTTATGTTGGATCGACTGAAGTTGAAGAGGAAGAGATGTGGGTATTTGATAGTGAACAAAGCATCATAAAGAAGAAAAAGATAAAGTATGTTCCTGGTTTATACAAGATTGTAGACGAAATTCTGGTCAATGCTGCTGATCATAAAGTAAATAATATAATATAAGGGAAAGAAAAGGAGAATATTGATATAAAACAGATTAGAGATCCAGCAATGACTTATATCAAAGTAACTATAAACAGAACAGAAAACTTCATTTGTATCGAAAATAATGGTAAAGGTATTCCTATTACTGAACACAAGAAAGAAAAGGTCTATGTACCTGAATTGATCTTTGGACACCTGTTGACTTCTTCAAACTACGACGATGAGGAAAAAAGAGTGGTCGGTGGTCGTAATGGTTATGGTGCCAAGCTATGTAACGTCTTTAGTACAGAATTTACTATAGAAACTGCAGACAAGGAAAGACAGCTGAAATATAAGCAGATCTTTCAAAAGAACATGACGGTCATCAAACCACCCTCTATCACCAAGAACTCAAGAGGAGAGCAATACACTCGTATCAGCTTTAAGCCCGATTTAGCTAAATTCTCATTGTCAGAGATGGACGAGGACTTTGAAGCTTTAATCAAAAAACGTGTCTATGATTTGGCTGGTTGCGTAGACAACTGTAACGTGTTCTTGAATGGTACAAAGATCCCCGTAAAGAACTTTAAACAGTACTGTGAATTGTACACAAAGTCACTGGAACTTGGTCCTGAAGAAACAAAAAAAGAGATCATATTTGACAATGCAGCAACAGGTCGTTGGCAAGTCTGCTTTGCTCTGAGCGATGGTCAATTTGATCAAATCAGTTTTGTCAACAGTATCTGTACAGCAAAGGGTGGTACTCATGTGAATCATGTTGCTGATCAGATTGTCAAGCATTTGGCCCCTGAGGTTGAAAAGAAGAGCAAAAACAAAAATGTAAAGAACATGCAGATCAAGAACCATATGATCCTGTTTATCAAGTGTTTGGTCGAAAACCCTACTTTTGAAACGCAAACAAAGGAGACGATGACATTGCGTGCTAGCGCCTTTGGCTCATCTTATAAACTATCTGACAGGTTTGCGAATGCCATTGCGAAATCAGGTATTGTTGATAACATCGTTCGATGGGTCAAGTTTAAAGAAGAGCAAAAGATGTCCAAGGTGGATAAAGGACTGATGCGACGAACCTTGAACATTCCCAAGTTGGAAGATGCAAACTTTGCCGGTGTTCCTGGAAAGAACAAGCGCTGTACTCTGATAATCACAGAAGGTGATTCAGCCAAGTCGCTTGTCTTGAGTGGTATGTCAGTAGTTGGTCGTGACTACTATGGTGTTTTCCCCATTCGTGGTAAACTATTGAACGTTCGTGATGTTTCTAATGCTGAACTCATGAAGAATGAAGAAATCAAAAACATCAAGGCTATTCTTGGTCTTCAGCATGGTAAAAAGTATGAAAGTGTTGATGAGTTACGATATGGTCGTTTGATGATCATGACAGATCAAGATCATGATGGTTCACATATCAAGGGTCTGATCATCAACTTTATCGACTCCATGTTCCCCTCGCTTCTGGATATTCCTGGTTTCCTCTTGGAGTTTATCACACCCATTATAAAGTGTACACATAAACGTTCAAAGCAAATTGTCTCCTTCTTCACTATTCCAGAATACGAACAATGGGCCTTGGAACACAACAAGAAGAGTGAATGGGATGTAAAGTACTTCAAGGGTCTGGGTACATCTGATAAAATGGCTGCTCGTGAATACTTTAGTAAACCAGAAATCCATCAAAAGGAATTTCAGATAATGGACACAGAAGATCGTCAACTTATTGACATGGTTTTCAATAAGAAGAAGGCTTCAGATCGAAAGGAATGGTTGACCCAGTATGAACCTGGCATCTTCATTGATCACAACGTCAGCAAGATTAAAATTAGTGAATTTGTCAATCGTGAATTGATGTTATTCAGTATGGCAGATAATATCCGTTCTATTCCTAGTGTCGTCGATGGTTTCAAACCAGCTCAACGTAAGGTACTCTATGGTTGTATCAAGCGTCCCAGGAATACAGAAGTCAAGGTAGCCCAACTGGCAAACTACGTTGCTGGCATCACCCAATACCATCACGGTGAACAGAGTGTTGCAGGAACAATCATCAATATGGCCCAAAACTTTGTTGGATCCAACAATATCAACTTACTCGTGCCTTCCGGTCAGTTCGGTAATCGTCACTCTGGCAGTAAGAGTGCGGCTAGTCCTCGTTACCTGTTCACTCGCTTATCCAAGGTCACGCGTTTGATATTCCATCCTGATGATGATGCTGTGTTGAACTACTTGATAGAAGAAGATAAGATGATTGAACCTAGCTGGTATATCCCGATCATTCCTATGGTGCTCGTCAATGGTGCCGACGGTATTGGTACAGGGTGGAGTACAGCCATCCCCAACTACAATCCCAAGGATATTATCGACAACATCCTGCGGCTAATGAATAATCAACCCATGGAGACTATGAAACCATGGTACAGAGGCTTCAAGGGAGAAATTAGTCCTTCTGGACCTAGCAAATTCGCTGTGAATGGTATTGCTGAAGTCACACCAGAGAGTGATGTCAAGGTGACTGAAATACCTGTTCGTCTGTATACTGAAGCATTCAAGAAGTTCCTCATGGACTCTCTTCCCGACCAGGCCAAGGACAAGAAGAACATTATAGTTCAGATTCAGGCAAGTCTCGAGAAGCATAGCAGATTTTTTTTGTGTATTAACTTTATTGTAGAGCTTTAAAGATAATTCAACAGATGTGGCTGTTGACTTTACAATTAAATTAGATGACAGCAACTTGAAGAAAGCGGAAGATGTGGGTCTCTTGACTGCTTTTAAGATCACAAGCACGATCAATACGACCAATATTGTCTGTTTTGACAAGAATGGTAAGATTAAAAGATATGACGGCCCCGAAGAGATCCTTCGAGAATTTTATGACTTGCGTTTGGAATTCTATGCAAAGAGAAAGGTACGTTGTCTGATATATGTACGCATCACGTCTTATATTAACATAGATTTTATAGGAACACTTGATTACTGTATTAAAGCATGAATACGAGCGTTTAGACAACAAGGCCAAGTTCATTCAACTCGTCATTGATGAAAAGCTTCAATTCTTCAACCGTAAGAAGGCTGATGTCATTGCTGACATGAAAGAACATGGACTTCAGCAAATCTACCCACTGAAGAGAAAGAATGTTTTAGTACAAGATGATGATGAGGATCCAAATAACCAAGCAGAGGAACAAGAAGGTACAGGATATGAGTACCTCTTTTCTATCAGCGTCAGCGGCTTCACCAGAGAAAAGGTCGAAGAACTTCATAAACAGCGTGACACCAAGTTGGAAGAACTTGAAGATATTCAAGGTACACCACCAAAGACATTCTGGCGCCGTGATTTAGAAGCTCTATTGAAAGAATGGGAATCCATATTGGAAGAAGATGCCGAATATGAAAAGACAGCTAAACCTATGGCCACTAGCGATGCTGGAAAGAAGAGAAGAAGAGCTCCAGTAAAGAAGAAGGTTAAGCAAGAGGATTAAAAAAACGTTTAGTTGTTTTTATTTATTGAAATGTATAACTCATACAAAAATAAATGGATCTTTTTTTTTAAAAGACTAAAGCCAACGATGTAGCAAGTAAAGTAATGAGGGTAGAATAGGCCATGAAGTTGTGACTAGCATCACTCTTCTTCTTGTCTTTCTTTATAGTACAATTAATAGAGCATTGGAAAGCCAAGCTGTTTGGGTTTTCAACAATAGATTGATCAGGGCAGGACTGGAATTGATTTGGCGTCATGTAGCAGTAGCCAAGGGAAGGTGGCGCCATAACTGAAGGGAACTGACCACTGAGCATGTTGTAACTAAGACTGAGGCTTTGTAGTTTTGATAATTGACTCAATTCATTTGGGACAGAACCGGTGAGAGCATTATGTCCAAGGTTCCTATATATAGGGTTAAAATCAGGTCTATATGTGTGTGCTCCGTATATTCTTACAGTCGTTCAAGGTTAACAAGATTTTTGACATTGGGTGAAATCTGACCAGTTAATCTATTGTTAGACAAGTCCCTGGAATTGAATGTTAGAATGGATCAAAGAATTCTTTAATAAAACCACTTACAATACTTGAAGGTTAGTTAATGAATAGATTTGATCAGGAATTGTGTCGTTTAACATTTGGTCTGACAGGGTTCTACAAGTTTTATGATTAATATAATAATCTATTTTTGGTTACTTTTTACTTACAAGGAAGTTAATTTTGTGAGATTGCCAATGGAAGCGGGGATACCGCCAAGTAAAGCATTTCTCTTGAGATTTCTATTGTTCAAACAGTGAGTCGAATGCATGTATATATATATATATATATATATATAACTATTACAATGTAACAAGAGAGGTGGCATCACCCAAGTTGGCAGGTAAGAAGCTATTGTAGTTATTACCATCCAAATAGCTATCAAAAAATGTGTCAATATGTATACACACGCATCCTATTCTTGCTTCTTACAGTGTTTGAATTGTCTTCATTCGTGTGACAACATTAGGGAATGGTCCAGACAAATTATTATTGCTGAGGTAAAGGCCCTGAAGTGAAGTCATATTTGACCAGCTATCAGGGATTGTGCCAGAAATGGAATTATTTTTAAAGTGTCTATATATAAAAGTAAAATATGAGTTATAAGCGTATACAATTGGGATTGAATCTATATTACATGTTTGTCAAGTTGACCAATCTGCTTAATCCATCAGGAAGAGGACCAGACAAGGAATTGACATCAAAGTTGCTACAGAAAATCAATATCAATATCATCATTCAATGTGTCAATATGAACATACATCGATTGTAAGCTGGCTAATTGAGTCAAGGTAGATGGAATTGGTCCCGAAATATTGTTAAAACTGAAATCACTATACAAGGTTTGAATTAGATTATATTTTCCAATAGAATACTTGATTCTTGTACATGTTTTGAAGATCAGGTATTTTATCGAACGCATTGGGTAATTGTCCACTGAGATTGTTGTGTGAGAGGTCTCTGAAAAAAAGGTTATTTCAAATTTGGGGAAAGAGAAAAAATCATCTTACATCTTTAACACTTTTCCGATACGATTACAGTGAACACTGTACCAATCGCAACAAGAGGTCATATTAGAGGAATCCCATCCGGCAGATACAAGCCAGCTTTTGCCATTGAGTGATTTATATAATGATTGCAGTGCTTCACAAACAGAGGGGGCAGCTGTAGGTAGCACATAAGGTGTATGGGTCGCTTCAGGAACATCACTGGCATCTGTGCTAGAGGCTACATCTGCTGTAGTAGATGATGGTACCAAGCTGGAAGCATCTGTAGGTGTTGAAGCAGTACTATCTGTGGTGGCAGTAGGCTGAATTGTAGTAGGCGAAGTACCTGCATCAGCTGTTGATGTGGGAGGGGTATCAATGGTTGCTGATGCTGCTACAGGTGATGTTGTGGTAGGGCTCAAATCATTACTGCTAGCTAAGACATCCAGGTCTGAAGTGATATTTTGAGCTATATTAAGCAATGAATATCCTATTCATGATTGTATCCTTTATTTTTTTCTTTCTTTTACCAAAGCTCAACGATGTCAAATATATTAAAGCTAAAAGTATTGATTTTCTCATTTTCTTTCTTTTTAAAAAAGAAAAGAATATGAAATAAGAAAAAAGAGAAGAAAGAGAAATTAAGGATCCTCGTATCTTATTTTTTTAGGGGAGTGTACACAACACATTTGATCCACACGATGAAAGGTACGGAAATAGTAGCAATTTAAAAATAGAAAAAATAGAAATTTTTTTATTAGTCTCGCTTGATATGAGGATAATTTCGTGATATCAAGTAATCTGATACAGCACCAGTGACAAAAGCATACACTGCTTTATGTAAGATGTCGATCACTTGTTCATTCCATGGCCATGTCCAAGGTAAGGCACCAACACCTGTGACATTCTCGAGAGTTTGATCAATTAAGAGACGGATAAACGTGAAGATAAAGGATGATACGGGTCCTTGAATTCCATAAACTGCCATGGACGTTCTAATACATCCTGCGATCATCCCCTGTCCGAAATGCATGGTGTGATTAAGTAAAAATCGCTCTGAATCAGGCTTCTGTGGTAATCCAAGTAATCTTTCGAGGGTATGTCCTGGTACATATGAGCTAGGTCTACCCGTAATACATTGCTCTATCTTTTCTCCAATCGTCATCACAGTTACACCAACGAAACCTGCAAGTAGACCATTTCCAATAATGTTACCCAATCCAACGTTGTATACTTTTTGCATTTTTTCTTTTTTAAAATAAAACAAGGTAACGCGCCCAAAGTTTTTATACTTTTATATATGCTTACGTGGGGGTTTTTCTGCTGTAATATTTTTGTAATCATTACATAGGTTTACTGTCATTAATAATGCTGATTCTGCCCTTGTAGATCAAATACAGTTATAATCGGAATAAGAAAAATTATTTCGTCCAATAGAAAGTTAAGCTTTGACCACATTGTTACATCCATCAAAAGATGAACAAGTCGTAGTAGTTGGTAGCATATGCAACAGGGTTATCTTGATCTCTAAATGGCAACAGGGATGGCAACAGAGATGACACCACACACATGAGCATGTTCCATGACAACCGTTGTTATGGTGTAACTTTTTTGATTAACAAAAAAGGGAGGATGGCTATTTCTGTATCTGTCTTCCCTCTCCTCCCTTTCTCTTCTTCTCTTTCTTTCTGCATATAATTGCAATGGAAACTAAATGGTGCCATATGATACCGCATTTAAATTAACCTCTTAGTAAGAACTGTTGTAAATGAAACTTTATTTTGATCATAATTTGAGCTACACAAGCCACAAAATCAGCTCTAAAGGACACCCCTGACCAGAAAAATGGTAAGCCCCCTCTTTTAGTACTATTGATGCGTGGCCAAATCGTTCTCAGTAATAGCAGCTTTGTCATTGGTAATAATGACGGAGAGGGATCATGACGTACAGTGCCAATTGAGGAGTTTTCAATGCTCAATTAGCGGTTTCTCAAATTTCAAATGGTTGTTTTTTCAAAACCCCGACAATATCGATGAAGATTCTTGAAATGAAGGCCAACACTACATGTAAGGTTTTCCAGTGGGATATCATTGATGTAAAATACGTGTTTATCATAATTACACGTGATTTATTGAAATGACAACATAAAGCTAGAATAGATACAGAACGACATTTATTTTTCATCTCTTCTTGAAAAGAAACGCAAACCAAGGTGGTAAATTTATAAATTTGTATTCTACATCAAATAGTACGGATAGCGCTCGTAGAATTAGCGTAAAACTGGTGCTAGAAACATCAGCTTCAAGGATATCACATTTGTTACTATGGATATGCGCACTCAGAATGACAATATCAAACAACAACATACCCACCCTTCTTACTTGTTCTACTGCGAACTGAAAATCGAGCTAGAACTGCATGTCAATGTCGCAGCTGCAGATGAAATGTTTGTTCCCAACCTGCCAAAATTCACAGCAGATCCTATCTTGAAGCTATCAGATATTGTTACAATAAGCATGCCTAACTACCGTTTACTCTCTGATCAATTAAAAAAAGTTGTTGAAGCAGAGGCAATCGATCAACAGTCCTTGAAATCGCTCAAGCAATTCCCATCTGTATATCAGTTGCTTCAGTTAGTGCTGCAGCAATCGTACGAGGAGCTCCTTTATGCTTTGTGGACATATTGATTATCATCCGGCATTTCCTTGACTGAAAGGCAACTTACACGTATCGTACAGTTTGTTTTGACCAATTATGCCAATCAAATAACATATCCAAAGACGAGCGTACATTTTGGATTAACCGCATGGCTCCGTTGCTGCAAACACTTGGTGATCATACCGGCCACCTTAGCCTTGAATGGTGTGAGACGGTAGCAGATGAGCAAGTGAAGCCGAATATAGTATCAGAGAGCTGGTGTCTTAACTCAAAACTAACAGTGAAGTCCTTAGATTACAAATACAATTATAAGATCAGTAATAGATTTACCCCTTTACATTTCTTTAACTAGTATGAATACTCTTCTTTTTTTTTGATAAATAAAACTCCAGTCAATTATCAGTATAACTTCTGTTCTTAGACCTTTTCAGTCTACTCTTGATCTTTCTATTGTTACTCTGTTTTTTGCCTCGTTCTTATCTCTGCAAGTCCTATTTTCTGTAGATCATCTTGCAAGCCCTTAGTACCACCCTCTTTTATCCACAATTATTTGTACTATACAGCATTTTAGTTCCTGTCCGGTTCTATTCGTTTCTTCCTTCGTAGCTAAACATACAACTAATAACAGCTGGAGTCAAGGGGGCCCTCAGTACCTTGATGGTTTATAAAGCGATCTTTGAACTCTTTCCAATTCTCGAAACTATGATCATAAAGCCATCTGGAAGCTTTCTTGCTTAAAAACCTAGGTACGTGGTTGAGCTTGTCTTTTTCTTCAGCTCCAAGTATCTTACAGCCAGTCAATCTTTTGGATTTTGATCTTGTTTGAACTTTGATATCTTACAGCCATTTGACATTGTAATATAAGAAGGGGCAGGAGGCGTTGATGAGTTATTAATTTTGATCGGTTTAATTATTTTCATTGATAGTCTGGCAGAAGGCGCTATGAATTTTAAACAGTAGAAAATATTGGCTTTGCGATGCTTTTTATAGACAGCTTTTGCTTTTAATAGTAAATTATCTTTCTTGTGCTACGTTTTAACTCTTTTTATTTATTTTATTTATTATTCTTTCTCTTCTTGTTCTTTCTTTAACTCATATGTCCGAGACAATCATTCGTGTTGGTATAATAAGAGCAAGAAACTTGGCAGCAGCGTAAGGGAAAATGGGTGAATATTACAATTTATGCTTATATTATTTTCAGTGACAAAACTGGATTCTCAGATCCCTATGTTGTGCTTAGAGTAAAGTAAGTTGTGCAGAAACTTTGCTTTTACTTATATGTTGATTGTTTTCTTTAGTCATAAGAAATACAAGACAAAAGCAATCGAACAAACATTGGACCCAGAATGGAACGCACACTTTGACATCAAAGTAGCTCCTAAAAAGACACCAACCCTACTATCCTTCACTGTTTGGGA
>JAMYHX010000618.1:0-20989 GCA_025529335.1 Rhizopus sp. PT2906
GAAATTTCTATTGTTTGACGCGTAAACTAAAGGGACATGTGGCATAAGTTTGAAAATAAGGCAAGCTTTTTTTTTTTTTCTTTGGAAGATTTCCCTTATTGTAAAGATGTACTACAGACTGCATTTTATGTGTTGCATAAAATCTCCAATGAAGTGGAGTTTCAACATAAGCAAAATAAAAGTAATTGAATATCTATGATGTTACAGACTTATTTAGCTTAAAAACGCTATTAACAAAATGATGGAGAAAATATGAACATCTCATACTGATAATCTATCTTTACTATATATAGCGACTAAAAATAACCAGACGATCTGATACTATTATCAATTATTGTCATTTCTGAGCAACTTTAATAAACATTGTATGGGTTATTTTTACTTTTTATTCACAAGATTATAAACATTGTCTCATTGTGTGCTTTATTGACAAGAAACTCATTCGTCCTCTTCTTTTTCCCGGCACGATTGTAAACATTTCTTCATTTAGGTTTGCTCAGGCAATGTGCTTAGTATCTTTAATCATGAGTCAACAAGCCAACATCAAATCCGAAGTTTGGCTAAAACGGAAAAAATTAATATGACCCCAATTGATTTTTAAGACACACCAGCCACAGTTACAAAGAGTGTACAAGAGCATAGCCCATGCATATTCTCAAATCCATAAGGCATTGAACATGGTGTGAAGTTTGGCAAAGGAAAGGACATTGAGCTGCTTCTTATGAGGATCACATGTGGAGGACGTTGTTCCGTAACGCGCTTAAACACTTGAAATAAGATATTCCTTTTATATTTGCTTTTACACAAATATTGTCTCTCATCCTTTTCCTTTAAAAAAATCTTATTATTGATCTTCTTCTTCAACTTAGGTAAAAGCACCACGCGAGGGGTTTGACAAGGAGTTGTCATAGGTTTTTTGCCCCTCAATCTGCTTGCTGGCCCTTTTTGTTCTTCGATTTTTTCAGCAAGCTTGACCACATGATTCTTCAAGTGAGAAAAGGACGAGTTTCGCGAGTAGAAAAAGTGACAAAGTAGCCTTACCTTCAATATGAACAGGTTATTGATGGTCTGAACAACATGTTGGATTTCCGACGTCTTTGTAAAGGTTCATTTTAGTTCAAAAAGTTTGCTTTAGGATAATCCTCCTGAGCTATACCTTTGTGAGGTGAGACTCTTTTTTCTTGCTCAAGTGCTAGAGGAAACCGCCTGTTGCCAAAAAAAAAGAACTGTGCTGATGAACCCAATAGTGGAAAGGTGTTCTCAGTGGAAGTAATTGTGTAAAATGATCAAAATAGCCTAAACACCTTGACTTAGATCGACATGTGAACAGATATAATCAAGGAGCGACATTTGGCCTGCCACTGGTAAGTTGTATTCTTGTTCAGTAGCTTTGGGATGCTAGATAATGGCAATATGAGGTTACATTATTCCTTGTACTGTCTAGCAGGCAATTCAGTCTACTTGTCTTTTAATGGTTTAAGAGGTAACATAAAATGTATTCACTTTCGTTTGGTGCTTTAAAGCTTTAGATCCCTTTAAATTTTTGGGTGCCTTTAAATTTTTGGGTGCCTTTAAATTTTTGGGTGCCTTTAAATTTGTGGGTGCCTTTAAACTTGTGGGTGCCTTTAAATGTTTGGGTGCCTTTTCACACAGAATATTTTGATATTGAGCACTTTGAAATCGGATCGCCTATTCAGTAGTTTGAGTTGTTTGGTCAGCCATTGTGTCTTACTTACACTCAACTTTTTGTTTTTATTTTATTTTCACACTTGTTACCTGGATAACAGCTGTATAAATCAATACACTAGATAGATATACATAATAGCATCTATTTGGCTCTTGCCATATTTCACCTGTGATGGTTTGTATAAATCCGATACTCGATGTAAAAATCATATAAGAAGAACAAAGCTTTCTACTTCAGAAATTCATTACGTATTGTACTCGTTCCAATATTGGCATTGTTCGGGTCAAGACACTAATTGATGATTCTAACACATAATTGTTAGATAGGATACGGCTTAACTTTCGTTTTTTACAGCCAAACTTAATAGCTTTTTAAAACAGCTGTAACATACCTAAAGCGGTCTTATTGTTATCCTTTCTTTAGCTAATACACTACAACCAATACACTGTAACTAGTACACCACGGCCAATGTACCACAGTACTCGCATTTTAAATAAACTACTTCATTGAAAAGAAAAAATAAATAGTAAAAAAATAAACAAAGTTAAACAAGTTACAAGCAACCGAAGACTTCAAAGACCTGCTTCACTTGGGCTTCAACGGATTTGTTTGCCTCTACAATGGTGGGTATTAACAAGATAGCAAGTGCTTCTAGTTCTTTGTTGAGTGGAGCATTATATAAAATTGGAAGCCAGTCCTTATCACTTTCATACAAATCAAGGATATTGGAGAGGATTGCTTTTCTTTTGCCTTTTGATTCATTGATCCATCTACTAACATCTTCTTTGGCGAGTTTGGCGTCGCTATTATTTGATAAAACCTCATTAGCAATTGTACGAAATATAGAGGCAGACGGACTGCGACCACGGTCAAATTCACTTAAAGTGAAAAGTGAGAATGGATGGCAAGTATGGTTTATGGTGATTGGACCTGAAGCACGGCATAAAGAGTATGTTGATGGTAGATGAAACTTTGTTCGTACTTGCCGCAATTGGTGAAATACAATACCAATATCCGAAACGTGTGTTGTTGATGGGTCTTCAATCAATGCCTTTGCGGATTTTAATGAGTTAAGATCAATAAAAATCTTAGATGCCAAGGAGTCCTTGATTGTATCGAGCATGAAATGAGATGAAGTGGCACCAATCGATACAAGGCCTTTTTCATCTAAACGAATACTGGAAGTTACTAACGCGTTTGAAACTTGGGTTCCGATTACAAGCTTCTTTCCATCCCGTACATCTAATGAAGTAGGCCATACATTTTGGTGGAATATTTTTATTGGTGGGGGCAACGAGTTTTTTATGACGCTGTTTTTCAACTTTCCAAATGATTCACGATGATAGTCAGTGATTTTCGTCCTGCCATACATTTCAACCGTATTTATCATGATTGCTTGGTTGTTATTAGTATTCAAGATTATTGACCCAGCGAAAACAGTCGCAGAAAAATACTTGACTTGGGGGTAAAATTGCCAATCTTTGTTCAGTAATGTGCATATGTCATCTGTTAAAGGAGTATACTCTCGTTGTTTCAATAATGAGGAATAAGGCGAGGTATCAAACAAGTTGCTGAGTTCAGCATGAACTTGTGATGAGCAGTTTATACATAATGAATTAGTAGCACTGTCATCTTTATATGGTCTTTTCATGGTTGGAATAGATTTGATAGAATCATGTTTTGTTACAAGCTTATTTACAATAGTATCATGAGCGAGTGCATTTTCCTCATTTCCATGATTGTCCAATATTGCAAAAGGTTTTAGTGACAAAGTATCCACAATGAACATTGTTTTGTTCTTGTCATTTTCTGTACCTTTTTGCTGGCATGCGTAGGTGATTGCTTCGTTATATGTTCGGAGTTTCTTAGTAGGTTTATCAATACTTTGTGTTGTGGAAGGCATATCCAACTTTAAATTTGGTTTTATGATGGGTAATGCTTCATTTCGTTCCGAGATAAAATCTTCAGGTGTTAAATCCTCATTATCCAAATCTGTAGCGAGGGCATCTAAATCAATGTCATCATCTTCTAGATCTTCATCCGTGGCGTAAGCGTTAATTTCTTGATTAACGCTTTTCTCTCTTTCAAAAAAAAAAGAGGGAGTTAGTCTCATAAATTAATGTAAAACGCATAAACACGCTTACATTTTTTCAGTATTGTCAGTAAATCTTTCGTTAATATGAACAGCATCAATGTGTTCTACAAGCTGATCCAAGTCTTTCAACAAGTTATTACAACTTGGACAAGCGTATTTAATAATGGTTGCATTTTCTTTGACTTTGGTGATTTCAACTCCAAGTCGAAGAGAATAACGTGGGTTCCCTTTTGGTGGCGAGGGAAGGGTGATCTTTTCTTTTTTGACGTAATGGCGGTATAAGCTTTTCCTCTCCGTGAAATTATGACTTTTACATTTGTGGCAGGCCAATGCAATGAATAAATATTGTTTCGTCATTTGTGTGAAATAAAGGGAAGAAGGGGTATTACTAAACAAGAAAGAAAAGACACGGTCAACCCACAACAGAATAAAGAAATAGATGGTCACAAATAGGAATACAAATAAAGGGTTATGGCTATTTTCTACCATACCAATGTTTTACTGAAAGTGTTTTTCTCGTACTACGGGTAGTATTTCTTGGACTTGTACTCAGCCGAACATAACCAAAAGTTGGAAATAAAATAATGATGATCCGACTAAAAAAGGAGTCTATCATTTCTATAAGAAAATATAATATACTATAAGGATTAAGAAGAGAAGACTGCAAATAAGAAAGACGACGAGCAGTATCAGCTGGAGCATATACGGCTGTAACAAAAACTGGGTCAAAAGCTTCATGGACGTGTGAGACTTTAACAGTTGGTGTACGTTGTATGGTATTCCATATAGGTTCAGACAATGAAAGGAACGGTGAAAAACAAATAATACCGGAGTAATTGGACCAGTAACTGGTATTCACTTGAAATTGTGTCTTAAAGAGGTGAGCAATTTCGTCAGTATCTGCATGTGTTTCTTGTAGAGCAAGGATGTCTAAGGATACAGTACGTAGATAACGTATAAATGCAGCACTGGTTGCAGGATTAGTGGTTTTTCGAAGACCACGGCAGTTAAGAGATCCAATATTTAGAGTAGTAAGTTTGTTGTGATTGTTATTGTTTGTTGATTGAGAGGCGAGCAGGTCGCCAAAGTTGGAATTATTATTGTTATTCATAAGATTATTCATAATTAGCAAAGGACTGGACTGGGTAATTTAATATGGAAGAATTACTTAATGAGATGGAGAAGAACCGACCGTGTCAGTATCATTCTCCACCCCATGGCCCAAAAGTGTACTAGCAGCGGCCGAAATGCCTAAAGTTGAATGTTGGGAATTATGAAATTTCTCTCCAGTTTGACCCTTATTAAGACGAGAAGATTTGCGAGTAGGGTGAATGGAGGTCTTATTTTTAGCGATTTTAGCCACAGATTTCTTGATGGAAGGCGTAGAAGAAACCATAGATTCGTTTTCAGAATCATCCATAGTGACATCGCTTAAAATTTCCGTTGACGTTGTGTGGTCTAAGATTGGCTGAGTAGCGGCATTCTCCTGTACAGGAGTAGGGATGAAGGCAAGTTCTACTGACGAGTCTGCACTGGCATCGGGGCTGCGGTGTGATGCTTGGGGGCAGGTGCAGAGGCCACTTCCTCAGAGGTCGCTGGAATTTCATGTAGTACTGGTGCGGAAGAAGTTGGTGGAACAGTGGACGATAGTGTTTCAACTGGGCGAGAAAGAACAGTGACAGTTGCTTCGTAACTACTGTCGAGAGGGATAGGTCGACGGCGTTTGGAGGCTGTCTGATTGGGGTTTGTAACCTTAGGGCAGTTACGAGCGATGTGACCACGGCTATTGCATACGAAGCAAGTACGCGTTTCAGTCGGAAGTGAAGGACAATCCTTCCTAATATGGCCCATGGCCTTACAATAAATGCAATGTTTGTCCATTTTGGACCACGTACCCAAGCAGGAGTGGTCACCATCAAAAGGTATATTATATGTCAAAGGATCAAACTTAATTTCAGAGCTAGGCGGTCTTTCCAGGTAAATGCACCCATTACCGGAAAACCAGCGTTGGGCCCAATCATCAAGATAAATAACCAACTCTCTAACTATACCGTACCGGGCGAAGTTATTCAATAGCTTATCTCTTAACTGCTCAATAGACATGATAGGAATCTTAGTTAAATTTACTTTCAGAAGCGCACGGTCCGGGTGTATAGCAGGTGAGGCAGTAAAAACATGATTTTCTACGACCAGGGGAGTTGCTACAGCTTCTTTGCAGTGTTCAGCAGATATGAAGGTGGCTTCGACAACTGTGCCTTGGACATCTTCATGGGTAGTAAAGCCTAATCCTACACCGAAAGGAAACTTTTCGCTGAAGGCGATGCTGAAAGGAACTTTGAGATTCTTGAGACGATGGGGAATGCAACAAAACACAGAGTGATCAGTGGTACCCGTTCGATGAATTGAATAAGTCAACTGGGCTGTTTCATTGACAGAGTCAAAGGATCGGTACAAGGAATTTTCCTTTCGAACAGTAGAGATCCCTTTGGGAGATACTTTGGTTGTTAATGGAAGTGAAGCGATCGCAGCGTAGGTACGAGTTGCAGTTGGTGGTTAAGGGTTGACAATATCAGTATCTGTGTGGAGAGTGCTGGAGAGGGTACCTGGATTAATATTAGATGATATAGGTGCAATATCTGGTGGCATTGACCCAAAAATATCGGGAAGTGGAAGAACCATGAGCAACTCAAAATTTTGAATAAATGAACCAATATTAAAGCGGCCAATGTCAAAGTCACATGCCTATTTAAAAGGCACCCAAACATTTAAAGGCACCCACAAGTTTAAAGGCACCCACAAATTTAAAGGCACCCAAAAATTTAAAGGCACCCACAAGTTTAAAGACACCCAAAAATTTAAAGGGATCTAAAGCTTTAAAGCACCAAACGAAAGTGAATACATTTTATGTTACCTCTTAAACCATTAAAAGACAAGTAGACTGAATTGCCTGCTAGACAGTACAAGGAATAATGTAACCTCATATTGCCATTATCTAACTTTGCATGTGTTGTACAGACTATTATCAGGATGGAATTTATTGTAAAGGTTCAAATGGGTGTTAAACATTTTCATAGATATAGGCACCGTCACAGACATTGTCTTGAGACCATAGTCTGTTCCACTAAACCTTGTTTGTTTTAATTCCGTTGGCAAGTCGACGCTATCATCTGAATGTTGCTTTCTTAAAGTATATTTTAAAGACTAATTAAAAGTGATGATCAGTTAACAAATATTCATTTGATTATAAGTAATAATAAGTCTTTGCACAAATGTTTCGGCAAGTGTACTCCTCTCTTCTTAATGCTTTGAGTTCTTGACGAAGCACTTCTAGTTCATTAAAATTTCTCCATCTTCCTCCTTTTTTTGCCTTGATTAGAGTATCAATGCATTATTTAGAAATACTAAAAAGAGAAAACATAGCATAAGGATAGAACTTACAGTAGTTTCAAAGAGATTGATATTGAACTAAAAGTACAAAGTGTACCTCTCTCTTTTATAGCTTTTTCCAAGCTTTTGTGCCTTGATTTTGTTAATTATTATATTAAGAATATAAGCCGGATCTTGACATAAAAACGCCATCTTATTGGATAAGCTGTCTTTTCAATGCTATGAGTTACAAATGAGTCTTTGTAGGTTATTACTACGGTAATTTTTAAGGTATTTTTTTCTTTAAAGCTCACAGACTAAAAAATATTTTTTCAAGGATTTTTGAGTTCCTACAGGTATTTTTTTTTTTGAGTCAGAGTTGAGTCTGAAGGTTCAAATACTGTTGCTTCTGAAACGCACGACACTCATGCTTGGAAGAGTATGACTGCACTTTCCGGGAAACAATTAAAAAAAAATGATACTACTGTTTAATTAAGCTGTATTTTTAACAAAATCCTTTAAGGTCTCAACTACAGGTTCATCTTTTTCTGGAGGAGTTATGAGCCCAGTCTTCTTTTTAGCGTACACTAGGTCTGATACCACTTGCATAAAGGTTTCAACAGCTTGAAGGGTAATTTGATAGTGAAGTACAATACGAGCCGTTGTTCCTGGATTGACAAGGATCTTGATCTTCTTGGCCTTTAACGCCTCTGCTAATTCAGGAATAGTAACACCTGTTTCTGCTGTATCAATGAAGAGCATATTAGTATCCACAGGTAAAAGAATCTTGATGCCTAATAGTTGCAAATGATCTCTAAGTTTGCGCGCCAGGGCATGTGTCTGTGGCATGGTTGGTACCACATTGTCAATACAGTAACGAGCTGCACGGGCGAGCATGCCTGCCTGACGCCATCCGCCACCCATCAATTTGCGAAGATGGCGCGCACGCACGATAAGCTCTTTAGGGCCTGTGATAATGGATCCAATAGGTGCACCAACTCCCTTTGACAGACAGACAGAGATTGTATCAAAGTATTTTCCATATTCGCTTAGTGGCACACCTGTCTCTTGGCTTGCATTCCATAATCGTGCGCCGTCAAGGTGCATCTTGACATTGTTGGCACGAGCCACATCATGAATAGCTCGGATTTCTTCAATTGGCATAATGGTGCCATTTAGTGTGTTTTCGAGGGATATAACTAATAAATGAGAGGTAAGCTACATGTGTCATTTGGTCGCCCATAGATCAAGCATTACCTTTTGTTGGGGCACCACACAAGTAGTCTTTATTAATGTGCTTTTCCACCTCTGAAGCTGTTAAATAGGTGCCTTTGGCTACAACTGGTATAACGCTTGCCTGGGAATGGTAAGCAATACCGCCACATTCATAGTTAAAAACGTGGGCACGAGAGTCACAAAGAACTGATTGGGGAGGTTGTGTCAAATGACAACGAAGACCGATTTGATTAGACATGGTTCCACTCGTACAAAACAAAGCAGCTTCATGACCAATTAGTTGAGCAACATAGTCCTCTAATGCTTTACAGTCATCGTCAGCCTAAACAATAAAAACAGAGATCAATTATGAATTGACCGAGATAATAATAATAATAATAATCATACCTGAAAGACATCATCGCCACGAGAAGCCAATTTCATTATATCAAACATTTCATTGGTTGGTACAGTTGCAGTGTCACTTGAAAAATCATATTCTACTTGGGTTATATCGCTGCTGCCGTATGCTACAAGAGGAGACATTTTTTTTTGGTGGGAATAAGAGATAAAGGAATATAAAGAGCGATTCCTTTTATATGACCGAGCGGAAAGAATTAGTAATATCTTGTATTCCGCTGTTTTACCTTGTTAAATCTATCGCTATTTTTTTTTTTTTCTCACGATCTTTAATCATGTTCGTTACCTGTATCCCAAACAATCATGTTTAGAGTATCAGATGGAAGCGAAGTATGAGTATTGATGCACGTATATGTGCGAAGATGGGGTTAATGGCCTCATTTTCATTATGAATACAATAATTTGTATATTCTGTAGCTAATAATTCCATGACAATCGAGACTTGTTTTCTTTTTCTGTGATTAGAAAAAAAAAAGCCTTGGGGATTCTGGACCTTATTTAGAAAAATGCGACCATTTTAGAAGATTGCCTAGTTACAGACCGGATTGCCTTAAACATTTGAGCTCCTATTCCGATAAGAACTAAATCATTAAAGAGTGGCGTCCATTATGACCATTCGTTGTGTTCTGAAAAAGCTTACTTGACTGTCAAATATTTGTTACACGGAACTAGGATTACCATATATGTAATATAATAGTGTACGATTTTATCAATCTCAAGCAAGCGATAGATAAAGGCTCTAGTTTGGATAGTCTTGACATGGAAATTTTTGAATAAATTGGATGAAACAGATACAGGTTGTTAAAAGGGAGGTTCTACACTTTATTCTAAGCAAATTTTGACTGCTCTAATTAGCTTCCCTTTTCTTCAAATGTAGTGTCAAGAGTTTCAGCTTTAGTATGTTACGTCAATACGCTTTTGAAAAGGATAAAGCCCTTCCCTAACTACAGCAATATTTAGCAGTGTACTTAAACACACATCAAATACAGAGTCCGACAATCGAAACTTATAAAGGCAAAGTAAAATTCTATACATAGCTTTTCATTTGACCCCCTTCCATTAAAGAAATTTCTCAATTTAATTTGCATACAATCTTTTCAAAATGTAAATTTGTATTTTTGTAGTTTTTATAATACAATTTGTACGAAAAAGCGACAAGACAGTGCGACATCTCTTTCTGGAAATGGTTTATAAAAGATCTATTTTAATCTGAATAATTCATGCATGACTTTCTCATTACCACTTTTCGTGATGAAATACAAGACAGGATTCAAATATGCTCTCAAAACAAAAGATTTAGAGCAGCTAATTGCTACGTTTCATTCAATTTACTCCAAAATATCTTTCTCGTCTACATTTCGTGTAATATTGGATGGTCTACATATCATTTTCTTCCGAGTTTATATAGTCTTACTGCAACCCATGCATCGAGAAAATCAATTGCATCCGATATCCCGTGACAACTATGTTTGTGATCTAGCTATTTTGCTCTTGAATCATTTGATGTCAAGTATTCATAAATGAAAGAAGGTGTAATCTGAGCACTAATGTTACGCGGGGGCAGTTATTGAAGGGTTTGAAATGAAAATTACCATATAAGGAGAAATTCAAATAGTCCCCGTGCCCACTAGGAGGCAAACTCGTGTCTTCAAACTTGCATCTAAAGCAAGAGTCATTGGTCAATAAATCACTGAGACAATAACAGAGATCCTATTGCAGGTAAGGGTAATAATGTAACATTGCTCATGTTAGTCAGACATACAAGGCCGCGCTTGTTTTTTAAAAACCAAAAATATCGCGTCGCATATTGAGTTATAAAAGGAAAGCTTGTTATCTTTTGTTAAAAGGGCTCAAAGAGATGAGCAGAGAATGGACTTTTGCTTGCAGTATTGCGCTCAAAATGCTGGAAAAGAGTTCCCCTCCCTCTTTTTTTTTTTGGATAATCCATTGATAGGCAGAGTTTTGAACTTTTGGCTATTTCTGCATTAATTGTCTGTCCAATGGTAAATTAGAAAAGGAGGCAAAAGAATATTATTGATTCAATTTTAAACTTTTGAACCAAACATGTATGAAAGCATTTTGTAACTAAACTTGATCAATAGCGTAGAGATGAGTCATTCAAGGTTTCTTTGAACTATTGACTACAAGTATTCATAGTGTTTATATTTCTAGATGTTACGCTGCTTTTGGATAAAAGGTCATTCAAAAGGCGCATTTCTAGTCAATATGACTAATACATCTGTATTAATAATATGTCTGTCTTACACATCTGCCATTCCCCTTTTTCTTGATTACATTTGCCTTCCCCTTGCACAGAGTATGGTTTCCGATAATTGAAAACGATGGGTGAGTATGAATGCTTTGCAGTGTTGGTCTTCAGGTGTTAAGTCCCCTTCCCACGTATGCAAGAAGAGGGAAATATGGACATAGAGCAAAATCACTCTGACTCGGAATTAAGGCACATGTTGACATCATATTAGTAATAAAAAGATATGAAAAAAAAGTGAATTTTATTTCGTTTAGCTTAACATTGAGCAAATCTATATATCACCAATGAAATAACAATAGAAGCGATGTTTCGGAGCAGCGATCTGAATATCAGCGGACGATAAATGAGTGGCAGTGCGAAGAAAAATATTTATCCATTCAGTCTTGATCCCAAAACTGAGGTATGGAAAAACATTGTCTAATGTTGGTATTACAGATGGATACATTTGCTGGTACTGAATGATTGACGTTCAAAGATGGATTAAAAGAAAAAACACGCTTTCAATTGTGACAAGAAAAAAAGAGGTAGAAAATGGTACTTTGATCCGATTAACGGGTAAACAAACATCCACATTGATCTAAAATGTTTAAAGCGGATATAAATTGTTTTGGAGAGCAAAAAGGACTTTTTCTTCTTTATCTTTCCCCTCTTTCTCACTTCCAACACCGATGCAGAACGAATTAAGTGAGAAAACACCGAGAACTTCCTATGATGAGCTGAATGGAATGACATTGACGCCTGGAAACCAGATTGAAAAACTATCAACGGTGCACACCGAGAAATATGATGTTGAGCAAGGCCAATTAGAAACAGTAGATCGAGTGAAGACAAGTAATGCGTTGCATATGATACATATTTTACTTCAATTTACTTAACTCTCTCTATTATTATAGACGTCACTATTGCCAGCATCATTGAACTGCCTGACCCAAACAATGCCTTTTATGATTCGATCCCTGATGGAGGTTATGGATGGTAAACAAATTAAGGTTAAATGTATTACGGTTATACTGATTTGTCATCTTAGGGTTATCGCTGCATGCGGATTCCTCATCAACTTCATCATGTTTGGTACATCAGCTATTTGGGGTAAGCTATTTCTTTATATTGTTAGGATATCCTTTAATCTTTTTATTATTATTTTTTCTAGGTGTATTCTCAAATGCTTATGCTACCACTGTTCTTCAAGGAAAATCAACCACGATGGAACTCATGGGCGTTGGCTCACTCATGGTCGTCACACTGAACTTGTTCGCTCCTGTCGGACCTCTACTAGCTCCACTCGGTCCAAAGGTTACCCTGGGCTGTGGCACTATTCTGATGTCTCTTGGAATTATTTTAGCCGGCTTCAGCACAGAAGTATGGCATCTTTATCTGACCATGGGCATTGTATTTGGTACCGGCTCTTCACTTGTCTACATGTCTGTCGTCGGCGTCATCCCCCAATGGTTTAGTAAGCGTCGAGGCACTGCCATGGGTCTTAGTTCTGCCGGCTCCGGCTTTGGTGGTCTAGCCTTGAGTCCTATGGTAACTTCACTTGTCCAAAAGTACGGTCTGCCTTGGGCTCACCGTATTATTGGTCTGATGGCATTTGGTATCTGTGCGATCGCATCCTGTTTAATCCGTACTCGTCTTCCACCCGGCGCAGAGAAACAGCCGATAAAGTCACCCATCAAGTTAAGCATGTTGAAGGATCTCAACTTTGTCATCATGCTCTTTGGTCTTGTCATTGCTCTCTTTGGTTATCTCATTCCTTTATTCTATATACCCACATACTCAAGAGCTCATGGTATCAGTGCAGAACAATCCTCGACTATTGTAGGCGTAGCATGTGCAATGAATGCGATCGGACGTCTTGTCCTTGGCTATTTTGCTGACCATATTGGCCGACTCAACATGTTCATCATTGCTTCCACTAGCTCTGGTCTCTTTTGTATGCTCCTGTGGCCATTTGCCAAGACATTTGAGACCATGATGGCCTTTGCTGTTCTCTTTGGCTTCACCTGTGGTATCTATTATGCTCTGGCTGCTCCCATCACTGCCTCTATCGTAGGTACTGATAACATCGCATCTGGTCTTGCCATTCTCTTTGTGGCCAGTTCAATTGCTGGTGTGGGCCCTCCTGTTGCTTCTGCCATTCAATTGGCTACACCCAATGGTGGATATATCGGTGTCCAAATGTTTTCAGGTGGTGTTTATATTCTTGGCTCATTGATCTGTATTGCTTTGAAAGTCAAGATGACAGGTTCATTAGTGTCTGTCATGTAACATATATTCATATACATTTATTATTTATTCCCCCACCCCTCTCTCTACTCTAATTGCATGTAAAATTGGACTTGTTCTCCCCTTTTTATATAAACACTAGAGCATCACTTGCTGCTTTATTTATTTAAATACACAAGATGTGCTTGCATATAAATATATATTCATATAATAAAAAAATACTATTCTGTATATGTTGTTATTAACAGTAATTTTTTTGTATGAAAGTGTGGACTTTATTTAGCATTCTTTTAAAATATATTATGTGTCTATAGTGGAAGATAACTTCTGTTTAAAAGGCAACCTCGACAGGAATCCACTATATTCCAAATCGAAACTGTTGACAATTGCAGTGGTATTTCCAGACTGCTGAGATACCCGCGCCAAAGAACAGAGAACGTCCGTATCGACTGTGGTTTGGTCGTCTATTGGGACAAAAGAAATCAGCACAGATCATATTTCGTCTGCAGTAAGGAATTTGTCCGGCAGAGAATATCTCTCAAAAATGGAGAACCAAAAGCTGAGCTTGAGAGGGCAGCTTACAAAGAGGTGGAGACTTGTCTCTTTGTTGACAGAGTCTGCACAGTGGAGAGGTGGTCACGCTGGGGTTCCAGGTATGCTGTAAAGCAGCCGTATGGATGTAGCCATGTAACAGGCGAAACCATGGTGTGAAGGCCATAGAAGGTATAGCCAGGGACCAAAACGTTTGCCAGTACTGAGGGCGAAGAAGCAGTGAACCAGGCAGAGCCAAAGGCGGATACCGTGGTTGTGTAAGCAGATCATAGTCTTTGTGTTTTAAGAACCGGAGCTGATCGAGAAGGACCTTGACTATCGGAATAGGTACTGCATTGAATTTCCGCGTGGAGTATGGGATTGTCCAATGAGTATATGAGGGCATCCAAAAGGAAGCGCTGTCAAATCTATCAGGCGCTGACATCTAAGATCCTAAGGTTGATAGATCGCCGCGTGGCCCAAAGGTAATGCGGCCAATCTCTGGTATAAACTGCAGAGTAGCTTGAACTGATCGTCAGCATGGGAAAAGACCCTTTCGAATCGCACGGAGGGCAGAGGATGTGGATGCATGAAATGAAATCTGGAAAATGAGAATATAGAAAACCTTTCAACTATGCTTGCTCAATGCAATCCCCTCGCATGCATTTATTGCCATGCGTATAAGATATTGAGCAAGCATGAGAGCTCCAGCATCAACAGCGAAGATAGAGCTAATAACAATGGCTCTGCCGAAAGCGGGTCATCTTAGATTATCATAAGCCCATCGATGAGAATACGTTTGAGCTAAGAAGGCGATAGACGTACCCAGAATTTACCAACAATGGAAGGAAGTTGCCTCAGTTATTTCTATTGAGTATAGCGATAGAAGCTTTCGTGACATCGTTCTACCTTGGAAAGTAGCAGTAGAAATGATAGTCTTTGTCGAGGACATGATTTTGAACAGTACTTTCAACGTATTAGCCAGACACATGCTGCATACATGTATACGAACTGTGTACTGATACTTCATCATGGAGCATATGAGCGTCATTAGAGTTTGTGCTCCTTTTCCCTCTTCAGTGTTAATTCTTCAATCACTGTTCCTGGTGTTTAGATGATGATTCATGACCATTGCGTGTCATTTTAATATCTTTATCCCATCACTTTTATAAGTAAAACTACTTTGAGAATCATAATAAGAAGTGCAATGTGTCAAAAGTGGAGCGACTTTTCATTTCAACATTTTACTATTAAAATAGATATGATAAATTAATAAAAACAATGTTGTCGATCGTTAATTTAACATGACAAGGCTATTCGCAGTTACTTTTCCCTTTTCTCTTTTTTTCTTTACCTTCAACATGAAGCGAAAGAAAAACGATGACCCTCCGCCTCTAAAGGCAAAGCGAAACAAAGGGAAAGGTATGTAAGCTACAAGGTTGATATGACATCAAGGGTTCGTTAGCCGCTGATTATGGATTCCCTTCTTTGTTTGCGTTTGTGCAAACAAACTTATTCAAAAGTACAGCTTTTGAAGTAAGTGATGATGATTTTCAAGAAGCTCCATTACTTAGAAAAGGTAAAGATAACATCTATTAGCTCCATCTGTTTTATAGCTGAATGTTGCAATAGACAAGAACGCCCGTACTACTTTGAAAGTTGCTAAAGAAGACACATCTGCTCCTGGTCCCTCAAATGTTGTCATCAATGAAAAGACATCTATGTCCGCAGTAACAAAGATACAAGTGTTCAAACTGTATTACCTGCTTCTACTCCTTCCACTAGATGTACTTCTGCTCCCATCAAGACTTCCAAGAAATATCAAGACAAGGTTGGTAAGACTGAAGCACTTAAAAAGAAAAAAGAAAAGAACAAGATGATAGAAAATGAGCAAAAACAAGTACGATGTCCTTCTTGTGGTGCAACCGATCACTCTCGATCCTCCAGCAAGTTGTGTCCTATGAATAAGTCAAAAACGAAGCTTCCAAAGCCTAAAGATACCGTCGAGAAAACTTGTGTAATCAAGACATCTTTGGCTAATACTTCCAAATATCCCAAGTTTGTTATCTTGATTCAAGAAGTAGTTGACCATATTACTCAACTGGTATACGCTGGCTCCATTTTTGCTAATTACTATTTCTTGGAACTTCTCGAAAATAGTGAAGAACTAACTGTAGTCACTCAAAACCTGTTCTATAACATATTTTCCATCTTTGCTGGCCAAGCAAAGCATGCATCTGATAGTATCAAGAAGAGTTTCGAGACCTTTTGCGAATCTACTTTTCTTACTCAATCTGACTTGGACAGGTATGCAAGTAAAGGATATATGACCAATTGTATCATCCATGGCTAAGCAATATGAAACACTGGTCTGCAATTACGTATGCTCTGCTTATGAAGATCGAACTCTCAGACATATTCTTAATGCCCTGTCCGAAAAGACCTCCCCTTCCTGTTGTGGTGATAACTTAACAGCCAAACAGCGCAAGTCTTTAGCAAAGCACATCTTTCAACAAAAGATAAACCCCAAATCTTACTGGCCATCCACTGTTGATCGAATTGAACGATATGAAACCATTGTCAATAACTTTCTTACTTTCTGGTCAATGTATGATGATTCTAATGATGCCGATGTACTAAATGAAGTTAATCTGTATGCCAAACCTCAATGCTACATGAAATGGTTACACTTTATTCAGAAAGAAATGGAACAAAAGAAGTTCATTCAAGAAATGAAACTTCAAGACAAAGCATCAATCAGTTATGTCCATAGAAAGTTACAATAACTTCCTTTTGTCAAGAGGTTGAATACAGGCAAGTACAGACAATTAAAGGAAAACACATTGACCGCTATCAATTCCAACAAGACTTTGGAAATAACAAGCACACTGAAGAACATTGATAAAAGGATATTGATGCTGTTCAAACCTTTATCAAAACAGTACAAGCAAGCATTCAATATAAGACTTTCATGCCTCTCAAGTACACTGACCCTCGAGGATCAAGGTACTTTTCTTTACTTCCATTGTACAAGATTGATTCCAAGAGTATACAGGTTGATGCTCAATCTTTCTAGAAGCTTGCCAAACAACATGACAACAAGATCAAACTAGGTCAAAAGAATGATAATGACTTAACTTTATGGTGCTTTAATGTCTGATTCTTCAAAAATAGGCTACAAGACACTTGATAACTTGACCTGACGTTTCAAAAAGTTTGCGTAGGTATGCTTATATGGCTTTTATTTGGGCTAAACAAACAGTGTCATTATGATCACTAAATGAAAATACAAACAATCTAACGGGGGACCGAATTTGTTTCGGTTGACGAGTATTTAACAAGTCAGATATGTAACAAGTGCAAATCCAAACAACTAAATAACATCTCAATTACTGGATCAAAGCGAAGAGTACACTCTGTCCTCAAGTGTGAATCTTGTGGTACGGTTCGGAATCGCGATGTGAATAGTGCATTAAATATATATAATATCTTTGTTTACAAATCAAAACACGACAATGAAAGTCCTCCTTCCTTCAAAAGACCTTCAAAAGATTAACGGTGCTCCCTGGATTTAATGCACTGTTCATAACGGCAGTGCATCTCTTAACGCCTCAGTAAGTATAAAATGAATAAGGCGTTGTTTTTTATTCATTAGTCTTCTAGCTAACAGTAAGGAAATCAAAAATTCCTTTTTAAGGGTAAAATATGTACATATTTTCATAAATTATTCGCACACATTACAAGATCAATAACAATTAAACACTTGGTGTCTTTTTTATTATTTAGAAAGACAACATATAATACATAAAATGAGCTCGATATTTTTGAGTACAAGATAAATGTGGTCAAGACTTTATAACAAAATGAAAAGTTGTTAGAGACTCTGTTTAAATAGTCTGATCTTGACTTCTCTTTTTCTTTTCTTTTCTTCTTTGGACCAAAAAGTAAGACCAGCTATTCCCCAGCTAGCCCTAAGGTATGTTATATTCTTTACTCTTGTAAAAAGCTAATATGTAGCGTTATAGATCAAAATCGAACCAGTACCAGTGCTAGATGAGGATAGTTTGGTTCTTATCAAACTTGGTCCCATCCATTCTCTTCCTTGTTCGCCTCTCTTGCCTCTTCGCTTGTCCGGGCCAGTTATCGCTGGCCCATCCATGGTACACTTCGGGTAAGATGTTAATAATCTCTTTATAGTTTTACTCACTCCTCTTTCTTCTCTTTTTCTCTTATAAATTCTCTTCTTTATAATGTAAGTATTTAATATCAGTTTAATAGCTGATTTACTAATCATTCCTTTATTCATTCTTTTGCTTCTGATGGGCTCTCTTTTGTTATTATTTGTTGTCTGGAATTATCATTTTTTTTATTAATGTATGAATAATTTGTGAATAAAGTGTATGTACATAATAACAAGAACAAAGAAGATATATACAATAAAGATTCAAGGGATAGGAAATATAAAATACTTGACATAGATATCTAAGAAACCATCTTCAAGCTTGAATTTTTTGATTGGTCTAAGCATAGATCTTGACAGATATGTGCCATCAATATCTTCTTTATGATCGCGTCTTCTTTTCATCTTTCGACATCTTAATTCGGCTTCTCGAAGATAAAATTCTTCACCGTAGACTCTATTAGCTTGATCTGGTGGGAAATAGATGAGGCATTGATATTTCGCTCTGACAGCAGCACTAATGGACCATTTTAGTATATAGAAATGCGCAGTCTTCACTCTTACTCGTATACAAATTGGTTTCGAATCAATGAACTGTCGTCATCATTATTAAGTTTTTCATTCGAGTAAATCAATACTCGACAAAGTGTTCTCAAAAAGTCCATATTTTGTTTATATAAGAAAAAGATAAAAAAAAAAAAAAATAAAAATAAAAAGGAGATATCCTTAAATTCATTGTTCGTGTAACCTCCTGCTACAACTCCTACGCCATTGCATAAAGGAACAATGAAATATAGTAGTATAGATGATACGCACAGTTCTGTTTTAAATTGAAAAAAAGACAAGATGACACATTTATTTATAAACAAAAAGATCATCTATGTCTCTCTTTATTGATGACGTATTTCTTTGATTACGCATCCACGCAAATATCCCACGAAAAATACTGCTTTTCTTTTATACTTTGTGTTCCTTTTTTTAAAAGTTAGAATGTGTTCTTTTTTTTTTTCGAACTATATCATTTCTTTTCAATAATCCAAGTTGTTAGTCACCGACATCTTGTTCTTTTAAAACAAATATTAATACAATGAACACAACATTTCTTCTTATTTTATAGCTCTACTATTCTCTCTATTTCTATCTTTTTAAAAATGAACTCTTCAACTGAAATTAACATTGCTGCTTACAGTCCTGTACCTGAGCTTCAAGTTACGGATATCTCACAGTACAAGAAAGTTATTGAGAGCCACGTTGTTAAGCATAGTGTAAAGTGGATCATTAGGAAGACAACTAGAAATGATATCACGGATCAAGGTTTGGATGGAGCTAGAGGTAGACCTCCTGCAGACTATCTTTGGAGAAGTCTGTATAAATGCCATCGTGCTGGAAGCAAGCAACACGCTATGGCAGTTCAAAGAACCTTGCAAAAAAAGTAAGAAGATCGGATGGAAAGCTCATTTGATAGCAACTTGCTATTTCAGCAACCCTGAGGAAGTGGTTATCACGGTGGGTGGCAACGATTGTCATGTACTCGGTTCTGCAGAGGATCTTCAGTACCTTTCTCTGTCTGCATATGTCAAAGAAGCCATCCTTCAGCGGCTGCAAGAAGGATACAATACAAGAATTGTACGTTTTGCGATGCATAGAGCATTTTGCTTACAAAATGAAGTTTCAACAAGCATTCCTCACAGGGGTAATTTTATTCATTGTGAAGATATGTACAACATCTTCAGAAGGGTGTTTGAAAGAGCCTACAAAAGGCATGACCATCAGAATGCCTCTGTCAAACTCTGGTTGAACCACTTGGAAACAAAGAATTACAACGTATTCACCGACAATGACTACGACAGTTTATTCACCTCTGGATTCTGCTAAACTTGGCAAACATCCCTTTTAGCCGAAACAAGGGATTTTTCTTTGGATGCAACGCATGATACGACTGCATTTAAAGATGGCCTGTTGTATGCTTTGGTGATAAGGCATGCAGAAACTGGAACTGGCTGTCCTGCTGCATTCCTCTTCACTACTGATAGATCTTTCTTGCCTGTAAGTCACTAGCTCTATCATTTAAAACATTCTGCCAGTCTCTGTCCTGGAAAGATTACGATTGACATGAGCGACGTGGAAGAAAATGTGATATCGAAGCGATAGACCAGATACATATGCTTACAGGTACGCCTATTTCGTTGAAAGTCTATACAATTGCATGCAGTCATCATTCCTTGCTCAGTCGATATATCGTATACAGCTTACGTCGTGAAGGACTTGACAATATAACAAACTTCTTCATCAATATGCACTTTCTGCACCATATCCTCTAATGACAGCTCATTGATCTCTTCTGCTGCAATCATTCTCTTTCTTGCCTCTCTAGTTTCTGAGCTCATACATCCTATATTAGCAGACATCCTTACGGTAATGTGCATAAAATCGATATGAACATCATCAATCAAGATAAAATTGAGCGAACCAGTCTTCTGTTCCTCTTTCCTTGTAAATAGTTTGTCATCAATTGCTTGTACCTACTTTTCATATTGGTGAAAATATAAGGTTGGTAAGCAACAGATCAATGTATGAACTTATCATATTTAAGATAATGTCTCAAAAGGTACATCATAAGCTCTTTATACTCACCAAGAGTTTTTTGGAGTTGTAAAAGCTTCTGAGTAAATAACTCTCTTTGGTCTCTCATACATCAAACCCTTCAGTGCAGCCATCATGCCCCTATAAGTAGTGTTGTTTCTTGCTGTGTTTCCAGTGAAAGCCGAATGTTCTCTGTCCAAATATGGATAATGGTATTAAAAGCAAACTACAATATTTAGTGATATCGACGATGGTGATTTGTTCATGCTTAAAGTTCGTTTTATCAAACTTTTTGTTTCATCGTTTTTAATCCTCCACTAAAGACAACAATAAGGCACCTAAAGTTACTTGAATAGCAGTAAAAAGAAGTGAAAGAGAGGACAAAGTCTACAATATCACTGTCATGAGTTAATATAA